>PVJA010021502.1:0-35629 GCA_004027025.1 Myocastor coypus | reverse complement strand
CCAGCATTTGTTATTGGTAGATTTCTTTATAGTAGCCATTCTTTCTGGTGTGAAATTGTATCTAAGAGTTGTTTTAATTCGCATTTCATGAATGGCTAGCAATGTGGAGCATTTCTTCGTATATTTAAAGGCTTGCTGAATTTCTTTCTCTGAGAAGGATGTGTTCATCTCAGATGCCCATTTCTGGATTGGGTCTTTGAATTTTGGGGTCCTAATACTTTTTTCATTCTTTATAAATTTTAGATAAAAGACCTTAATCTAAATACTTACTAGTTAAAATCTTTTCAAAATTTGTGGGTTGTCTTTTGACTCTGTTAGTAATTTCTTTTCAGGTGAAAAATCTTAGCCACAGGAGGTCCCAGTTGTTGCTTCTTTTGAGTGTTAAACGTGCATTTTGATTTTTGTCCATGAACTCTTTGCCTACCCCAGTGTCTTCAAGGTTTCATCCCACTTTCTCTTCCAGGAGATTTAGTGTTTCTCTTTTAATATTTAGATCTTTAATCCATTTTGAATTTAGTTTAGTGCATGGTGATAAACCTGGGTCAATTTTTTTATTTTGACATGTAGAGTGCCAGTTTTTCCAGCACCATTTGTTAAAGAGGCTGTCTTTCTTCCAGTAAACATGTTTGATCCCTTTGTCGAAAACAAAGTGGCAGAGTATGTTTGTATTTGCTAATGTATTCCACTGATCCTCAGGTTTGTTTATTTATTTATTTATTTATTTATTTATTTATTTATTTATTTATTTTGCCAATACCATACTGATTTTGTCACTGGAGCTTTGTAGTTTAATTTTAGGTGAGGAATTTTAATGCTTCCTGCCTTATCTTTGTTGCCCAGGATTGTGGGAAATTCTGGGTCTTCTTGTTTCGTATTTTGTTTGTTTGTTTATTTGTTCCAAATAAATTTTAGGAATGACTTTTCCAGGTGTGTGAGGTATGTTGGTGGTACTTTAATAGGAATTGCATTAAATCTGTATAACAGTTTAGGGAGTATGGCCATCTTTACAATGTTGTTTCTTCCTATCCAGGAGAAGGAAATATCTTTCCATTTTTTGAAATCCTCTAAGATCGCTTTTTTCAGAGTACTGTAGTTTTCAGTGAAAAGGTCTTTTACTTTCTTAGTTAGATTAATTCCCAAGAATTTCACTATCTTCAGTGCTATCATAAAAGGTTTTGTTTCTCTAATTTGTTTTCTGTGCAGAGGAATGCCATTGACTTTTGTGTGTTGATTTTGTAACCTGCTGTACATTAATTGTGCATTAATTTTAGTAGCTTGTTGGTGGATTTTTGGGCTCTTCCAAATAACTTATCATGTCATTTGCAAATAATGATAATTTAACTTCTTCATTACCTATTTTCATTCCTTTTACTTCTCTCTCTTGTCTAATGGCTATAGCTAATGATTCCAGAATTATATTGTATGGGAGTTGTGATAGAGGACATCCATGCTTTGTACCAGATTTGAGAGTAAAAGACTTCAGTTTTTCCCCATTTAGAATTATGTTAGCTGTTGGAATGTCATAGATGGCTTTTGTCAGCTTGAGATAGAGGCTCTCTATTCCAAGTTTCTGCAGGACTTTGAACATGAGTGAGTGTTGGGCTTTGTCAAAAGCCTTTTCTGCATCAATTGAGATAATCATGTGATTTTTGTTTTTTGGCTCTACTGATATAGTGTATTACATTTATAGATTTGGATATATTGAACCATACTTGCATCCCTGGTATGAATCCTACCTGGTCGTGGTGTATAATCTTCTTGATGATTTGTTGTATTCTAGTGGTGAGGATTTCATTGAGAATTTTTGCACCTATGTTCATGGGATAATTTGGCCTGTAGTTCTCCTTTTTATTTGTGTCTCTTTCTGGTTTTGGTATCAGTGTGATATTTGTTTCTAGGAATGATTTGGGGACGATTGCTTCCTTTTCAATTTCATTAAAGAGTTTGAGAGTATTGGGATTATGTCTTCTATAAATTTCTTGTAGAATTCAGTGGTAAATCCATCAGGTCCTGGACTTTTCTTTGTTGGTGGGCTTTTTATTACATTTTGTATTTCATTGGCTGTTATTGGGTTGTTGAGAGTTCCTATATCCTCTTGATTGTTTTGGTAATTTATGCTTTTCTTCGTATCTGTCTGTTTCTTCTGTGTTTCAATTCTGTGAGAGTAAAGATTCTGAAAGTAGCTATTTATAATTCTCTGAATCTCTGCTGGGTCTGTAGTAATTTCACCCTTTTCATTCCTTACTGTTTGAATATGAATCCTTTCTTTCATGTTTTTGTTGAGCTTAGCTAGGGGCTTACCAATTTTATTTGACCTTTCAAAGAACCTGCTTTTTTATTTATTAATTCTTTGTGTTGTTTTCTTTTTCTTGAATGAATTAATTTCTGCTGTAATCTTTGTAATTTCCTCTTGTCTTTGGGCTTTGGGTTTCATTTGCTATTCCATTTCTAGTCAGTTTAGGTGCTACATGAGAGTATTTATTTGTTCCCATTTTGTTTTCTTAATGTGTGAGAGCTATACATTTCCCTCTAAGAACTGCTTTCATTGCATCCCATAAATAATGGTAGGTTGTGTTTGAATTTTCATTAAATTGTAGAAATTGTTTAATTTTATTTGTAACCCACTGGTTGCAAAAACAGTGTTGTTTAATTTCCATGTATTTCTGGGGTTGTTGTGATTTCTTTTGTCACTTATTTCCAGTTTCATTATACTGTCCTTAGATAATAGACATGGTATAATTTCTGTTTTTTTTTTTTTAACATACTTAGGCATGACCTATGCACTAGCATGTGGTCAATTTTGGGAAATGTCCATGTGCAGCTGGAAAAAAATGTGTATTCTGAAGTGCTTGGGTGTAACACTCTGCATATGTCCACTAAGTCCAGTTGTTCCAAGATCTAGTTGAGTTCTGTGACTTCACTAATTTTTTGTCTGCTTTACCTATCTTGTTAGGATAGAGGTGTGTTAAAGTGTCCTGTTAAGGCTGTGGTATTGCATATTAGATTGTTCCTGTCCATTAAGATTTGTGTTATAAAACTTGGTGATCCTGTGTTGGATACATACATATTTATGAATGTTACCTCTTCTTCTTGAACTTTCCCCCTAAGCAGTACGTAGTGGCCTTTGTTATTTCATTTGATCAATCTTTGTTTGAAGTTTAGAATGTCTAAACTTCAGGATTGATATCCCTACTTTTTTTCTTTTTTCTTTTTCTATTTTTCTTTCTTTCTTTTCTTTTTTTTAGGGGCTGGGGTATGTAGTATTGTTTTCCATCCTTTTACTTTTAGCTCATGAGTTTCTTTATGAGTTAAATATGTTTCTTACATAGAGCATATTGTTAGATTTTGCTTCCTTATCCACTCTGCCAGTCTATTTCTTTTAGTTGGAGAATTAAGTCCATTTACACTGATGGTTATAATTGAAATGTTTTCACTTATGTTTGACATGTCTTTTACTTACTACTGTTTGCCCCATTTTATCCTGTTTAATTGGTTGCCCTATTTGGTGGGCTCTTTCTTGTTCCATTTGTAGAAATCATGTCATTTTCGTCTCCCTCTAAAATATTTTTTAATAGTCTGCGTAGGGTTAGCTTTGACATCATTAAATTCTTTTGGTGCTCCTTGTCTGGGAAATGTTTCACTTCTCCCTCATACTTGAAAGAGACTTTTTCAGGGCATAGCAATCTGGGCTGAAATTTGTTTTCATGGAGGACTTGAAGCACTCTGCTCCATGCTCTTCTTGACTTCATGGCATGTGAAGAGAAATCTGCTGTTATTCTGATGGGTTTTCCTTTAAATGTGATCTGTTTCTTTTCTCTAGCAGCTTTTAGTGTATTATTCTTCAGCTGGATTTCTGAGATCTTGACTATTATACATCTGGGTGTGTTTTTAGTTGGGTTGATGTTATTTGGAGCTCTGTATGCTTCAGTTAACTCAATGCCTGATTGTTTTTTTCATATTTTGGAAGTTTTCTGACATTACTTCTGGTCATATTCTTTTTATATCCTTTGTATTGACTCCTTCTCTCTCATTGATTCCTAGTAATCTCACATTGTTCAATTTTGCATCATTTTGCAGATGTTGAATTACTTTTTCCTGCATCCTAGTTGTTTTCAAGAGATCCTTTCTTACACTTTCACTACTTGTGATTGTGTCTCCGTGATCTGAAACTCTATCTTCACTTTCATTCATATGGTGTTGACAGCTTATGAATAAGATTTTATTTTCTTATGTCTCTCTTTGAGCTTGTTTCATGTGATCTACTTATTTCCTATATTGCTGATCCAAGTATTCCATCATTTTTCTAATCTCTTTTTTTTTTTCAATATCTTCTTTAGATGCATTTATTAAGTCTTTTTCTAATTGAGAGGTTGTTTCTGTTCTCATTCCCTCTGTATCTTTCTGAAGTTGTTCTTTTACTTCAGGCACTATTTAGAGATGATTTTTTTTTTTTTTTACTTCAGACATTATTTCTGATAGAATCCCTCTATACTTTTCTGCATTTTTTTTTACTTCACATTCTAGTAATTCAAGGATTTCTTTTTTTACTTCAGAGATTATCTCCAATCTGAGTTCCTGTATACATTTCTCCATTTGTTTGTTTACTTCAGATGCTACTAATTCAGAGATTTCAGCTTCATGACTCCCATTTTCTTGTATGGTAGTGTCTTCTGGATTTGTTTCAGGTGGGCTCGGGACCTAAGATTGCATTTTGCTCCTTGTCTGTATCATTTTGTATAGCAGTGACCTTTGGTGCAGAACTTTGGTGAAGTTATACCCTTAATAGCTACTGAAATTTGGGTCTGGCTCAACCAAGTTTGATTTTGTCCAGGTGTGCCTGGCTTGGTCTGGCTATTGTGCTCAACTTCCTCAGCTGCAGCTTTTGAATGAGAGCCTGCTGTGCTCCTCTGGTAAGATGTTCAGCTCCTGGGTTAGCTTGTAGGGTCTTACCCCCAGATTCTCTTACTGGGAGTTTTGCTGTAGGGCTACACAGCAAATGCTTGAGCTGGCTTCTGGGCAAGGTAGAAGTTCTGGTGGCACAAGGGTACAGGTCTAGTGTTGCTGCCTACATGCCTGCCAGTCATGAGCTGTGGGCAGGGGTAGAGTTCTGGTGGCTGTGCGTGGGCCACAGGCCGAGAGGTCCTACCTGAACGCCTGTGGGTGGGCTGGCCAGGGAATAGGTTGGGGCTGCTATGTGCGGGTTGATCCATTGTTTGAGGCTACTCAGATTGCACAGGGCCTGGCTTCTGGGTCAGCTGGGCTTCTGGTGGACCAGGGGAGCTCTCACTCACATAGTGGGCTTGGTTGCTATGTCAGGTGAGCTTCCAGTGGGAAGGGGGATGTCTTGCTCATGTGGCAGGCCTGGCTGATGGGTTCAAGATTTTCATACAGAACAGAAGCCCTGCAATTATGAATCTCAGAATCAATCTCAAAAATAGCCATCTTCTCCACTTCCGTCATAAAAAGGAGGGAGGACCCAAATGCAAATATATCTTCTCTAGGAGAAGATGAGGGACGTACTGGGATGCTAAGACTCCATCACAGTATGACGAAATGACTTCGAGGGAGACAAACCCTGCACATGGCCTGGGCATTGTGTTTACCTCCCATAGCATTTATCTTTCAGCTATTCATCGTCAGTGCTCTTTTGTTTAGACAACACTGACCATGACAAAGTGAGAAAATATTCACATTGTTTCTAAGCAAGGGCCAGCAACCACCAATGACTCTTGTTGCTATAATTATTAACAGCAAGAAGGGCATACTAATATGCATACACATTCCATAGTCTTTCCTTCCAACAGAGAGATGAGAGAGGATTTTAAGAAATTGCTCATCCATGGGACATGGTGGGATGGCTCAGTGGTCTAAAGCGCCTGCTTAGGAAAGCTTAGGCTACTGCAGGGACCACGGTTCGATCCCTGGCACCACGTGCTGCGCCAGCCCTGCCCTTAGGGCAGGCTGAGCCAGCCATAAAAATAAATAAATAAACAAAAGTTCTGAAACAAGAAAAAAAAATAAATAATAAAAAAAAAGAAATTGCTCATCCTTTGGAAATAAATGACATTTTCCTTCACTAGTTCAAGTTTCTTCTCAGAATTTTCTCATTGTATTAGGATTCTCATATCAAACTTAGTTTATGGTGAGAAAACTATGTTGCATTAATGAAATTAATAAATAGCAATATCATTACTAATGGATGTTCTGTGGAACACTAGTTGAAACATGATTTTTGAAACAATTGTTTATTCAAATAAGGTTATGAATATTTGTGGGACATCTCTTTCCTCTCGGATAGTCACAAGATATGAAATCTTGATGCATATTTTAAGAAATTCTTCAGAATATTATTTAACTCACTATTTTACAAATCTTCAGATGTAGGAAGGCAAACTTAAAAAAAAAAAAACTGGATCTATAACAATGACCTAACAATGACCTTAAACAGTTGGATATGAAACTTATGTGGATTCCCTCAACAACTACCTGTTATAGGTGAACTCAACATTAGAAAAATTTAATATATAGAGAAATGTACACAGAAGTGCAAAAACGTCAACAAGTGCTACATATAAAATACACATTAAAAGCCTATTATGTGCCAGACATTATTTAGTACTGGGGATACCAAAAGCCTTAGAAAACATGGTTTTATCCTTGAAAATCTACTGGATCTATAAGCTCTGTACTGAACTATTAATCAATATCCTATAAGCTTTTGTATAAAGTCTCAGGACAATTCTACTTTAAGCCCTATTTTTAGCATTTTTGGTGAGTAAATCAACCTCTTTGGTTTACTGAATGCAGAAGAGATACTTAATTTCTATCAAATCCATTAGATACCTCTTTTCAAATATTTTTATAAATTTCAGTGAACTTATAATTTTTTTTTACCTCACAAGCTAAACTATCTGAAGGAGCAGTGATCTATTTTCCCCCTTTTTTCTTTTCTTTTCTTTTTTATTCTGGTGGAGCACAATTCACTCTGACAAACTGTTTTAAACAAAGCCAGAAAAACAAATACATAAACCAAAGCACCTTTGTCTGAGTATTGGTTCTTACTAAAGATTTCACGTTATTGTTTTATTAAGCCCTCAGTTTACAGCACATGCAGAAGCCTGATTTATTTGCTTTTTTTTTTTTTTGTCAGTTTTTAATCCAGTAGATACTTACTGGGCATTTAACACCAGTTACTGTGTCTCTGTAGTGCAACAGGACAAAATCTTGACCTTGACAAGCTAAAACCTATTAGAGAACACAGAAAAACAAAGAAAATGTGTCCTAATATGGCAATGACAGAGACCCAAGGGGGGACTGAGGAACTGTGATGAACCCAGTTGTTGCCTAAGTAGACAGGAATGGAATTAGAGAAAGGCCACAACCATGAATCCATGACTCTGAATGGAGACTAGTTTCTCCAATGCATTGATGCTGCACAAATAGCAGAAAAATGATGTTACATTTAGTACACTGGTAATCTCCATTATTGCAAGATATACCATTATAACCTCCAGGTGTGCCCTAGTTCTTTTAATGTCATTCTTTACATCTGTGTACTAAGATAAATATGCCTGCTCCCAGCCTAAAAAAAAAGAACTTGACATTTACTTTAGACTACCAGTCTATGAATTTCAGCAGAATCAAGACTGCTTCACATATATTAAAGCCTATTTATTCAAGGATTAATTTTATTTCAGTGCAATTTAATGGAACAGCATGGATAACTAATATTGTGAGAAACATTCCAGAGATGAGAATGAGTAGTCTAAAATCCTGTATTACTTTATAAAACAAAAAGAAAAAATATATATGAAACAGCAGATGAGAAAATGTGTTTAGTAACCCAAGAATAGTACACATTAATTGAATATCTCTTTTCATTTAAACCCATCTGGAGAATTACTAAAGGCTCAATCATATATTATGTTAAGAAGAACTTGAGTAGGTTTCTTTGTGTCTCTTGCATAATGATTGATGACATTTGGATACTGACGCCAGTCAGGTGTGGGTTAAGTATTGGGACATCTGGTCGTTTATTTGCTCAGATGAGTTAGCTATGCTCCCGTGGGAAAAGCACTTGAGATCTGACAAATGAGGTCCTCTGATTTAATTGAGCATTTCATAACCTGTAGAGTCCTTAATATGGTAACAAATGGCTAAAGAGTTTCCTGAAATCTCTAAAATTGCATGTAAAATTTTATTAATATGCATATGTGTTATTTTCAGGAAGAATACAGTATAATTGTCTTTATAATTATAGTGAATTCTATTTCTAGATTGTTAGAAACTACATTGCCTTTTTGTTGTTGTTGTTTTTTGTCTTTTTGAGACAGCCTCTCTCTATGCAGTTGAGGCTGGCCTTGAGCTCACTTTTGTAGCCCAAGCTGGTATTGAACTCACACCAATCCTCCTGCTTCAACTTTCCAAGTGCTGGGATTACAGGCCTGTGCCACCACACCTGGCTACATTACCTTTTGGTCTTAAGCACTTTAAGGATCTGTAGTATTTTTTTTTTTAAATGCATTCTTTATTTTTTTAATTTATTTTTTTTCTTGTTTCAGAACTTATGTTTGTTTACTTATTTATTTAAAGAATTTTTTATTTTATTTATTTATTTTTTTCTTGTTTCAGAACCTTTGTTTTGTTTATTCACTCATTTTTATGGCCGGGTCAGCCCACCCCAAGGGCAGGGCTGGCGCAGCATGTGGTGTCAGGGATAGAACCACGGTCCCTGAAGCTGCCCAAGCTTTCCCAAGCAGGCGCTTTAGACCACTGAGTTATCCTGCCAGGCCCAAGGATCTGTAATATTTACAGTTTATTGCTTTAATCACATTTTTCTCAGGGAATAGAAGTATCTAGAGTGAGATATGTCCCTTGAGACAACAGACCCAATGGAAGCCTTTTTGCTTTTTAAGAAGAGAACAGTAATTTTTTCCTCTGCTCTACAAATCTGTAAGAGATAACATGAGTGACCACTACTCATTTCCACTTTATTTATTTCATTGTTATTATATGTGTGCTCAAACATTTTATCTAGTGTTGCATTACTTATCTTTAAGAGAAGCTCAAAATATGTCTTAGGGCAATCCTACTTTCTTGCTATAGTTCTCTGAAATTGAAGATTCGAGCTTCGTCTATTTATATCCACCACATTTTCATAGGACTCAGTTTTATAATGGGTGACTCCCTTAAGAATGGTAAACACAGGCTGGGGAGATAGCTCAGGGAAACAAGTGCCTGCCTCGCAAGTGCAAGGTCTTCAGTTCGATCCCCAGTTCTGAAAAAGAAAAAAAAAAAATAATAATAATGGTAAACACTAGCATAGAGTGTACAGCCTCAAATTAAGCCAAAGAGAATCATAATCTTGCAACACATGCTTCCTCTTGCAAAACTTGCTCTTGCCCAACCATGAGATTTATCCTTAGGGGAAATCTCTGGGCTATCCCAGTGTAAGTCCCAGTCTGTACAATGCACAGCCCTGGAACAATGATTTTGAAATTAAATACATCTTCATCTTCATTCTGTCCCATGTATTTCAAGGAGATCAGCAGCAAGAGGGAAAAGCAGGGAGAGAATTTTGTATCCGTGGATTCTGGCATGTATATGAGAATGTGTAAAGCAGGGGGAGAAGCAATAGCCACTTTCTTTTTACATACATAGTCTAGTAAACAAAAATGCTCATGGTTTCAGTTGGTTAATTTCTCTTCAATTTTTTTTTTTTTTTTGTCTTTTTGAGGCAGGGTTTCACTATGCAGTTGAGGCTGGCCTTGAGCTCACTTTTGTAGCCTAGGCTGGTCTCGAACTTGCACCGATCTTCCTGCCTCAGCCTCCCAAGTGCTGGGATTACAGACGTGAGCCACCACGCCCGGCTTCTCTTCAATTCTTTTTTATTTGCTAGGAATAGTACCTTACTCCTCTCCCAGCTTCTAATTTTCCAAACGTCCATCTGGGTATAAATCTCTAAAGGAGGTAGGGTATGAATTCACTCACACAACTGTCCTCTGTGATCCCAGTTGCTATTAAGCAGCCTAGGACAGACCCTATCCAGACTTATCTTATTCCATGCTCCATGTTCCTATCCACATTGAGATTTTTCTTACCAGCCTGTTCAGTTAGTCCAATAACATCAGTTTTATGCTGCTCTCTTAACTGTCAGGCTGGGAGTCATAGTGGTAAATGTCGAAGCTTTAAAGTATTTTAGAAAGCTCTGATTGGGAAAGCCAACATCTCCATTTTTATGCTTTTGGTCTAGAAAATATATACGTTCTCTGAGCTCATAGAAATGCAGCTCAGAGGCAGAGCATGCCCACCAGTTTTGCAGCTTAGACTCCAATATGCCAAAGAGTAGAAATGGGAGCATCTTTATGTCCCTGTGTCTACCACAGGGCCTAAAACTTATAAGCTGTGAGTCAATATTTGCCAGCTTAGTGAGTAGGCCTTAAGGTACTTATTGGTGTTGGGAATAATATTTTTGCAAGGCTGTAAAACAAATAATTTAATTCTTTCAGAAAATATACTTGCTGCATTAAAATCACCAATCAGTAGTGAGGAATTTGGTAAACTGATAGTATGTGTTAACAAAATTTTTTTTTTCTTTCTCTTTTCTGTGACTGTCAGTGGTGCCAGGAACATTGCTCTTCATTCCTGGTTCCATCTCTGGCCTTTTATACTGTTCTCTACCTACCTTTCCCTGGTGAGGTCAATGTGTGTCACCTGGTGGTCAACCATAGGAAGCCAGTTTAACTGACATCCCACTCGTCCTAGATCAAGACTTGCTTTCATGCTCCCCTCCCCTGTGCAGTACAGTTATCTAAATGGCCGTAGGTACTGTCTTTCATCACTTGTAGTTCTCAAGAGTGAGGCTGGAGCAAAGACACCTCCACTTGGAGTTAGGCCATATTTGTGGAATCAGTTTCTCTGTTTATATGCACATAATTTTTATAACTGACTTTTAGCTTTCAAAAACCAAGACAGTTCTTGATGGTTTATGGTGGATACAAACCAATTAGCCTGGAAGCTGCCTAGGGAGACTAATAAAGCATGCATTCGGCTGTGTCTGGGTGGATCATAGTGGCGCGATCTTGAGATTCATATTTGGTCTCTTGCCCTTTACCCTCTGATTTTCCCTTGCTCTGCTTCCCAGTTGGGATAAAATAAGTCCCTTTGCCATTTGACCACGATGCTTCTGCTTTGGAGCCAGCCAAGCACGGACTGAATCCCCTGAAATTGTGAATTGAATTTCAGTCATCCCTCTTCGCTATTTCATGGCTCAATTCACAGACTCATTCTTTCACAAGTTTTCAAAAAATACTGATTTAAATTATTGCAGATTTTTGGTTATATTATGGTATTTTGCAATAGTTTATAGCACTGTACACATATTTATATGCATAGTATTTATGGTATTAATTATTTTTGCCTAAAAATTTAAAAATACATAAAAGTGTGTTGACAATGTTAATCCTAACATATTAAAAGAATATTAGATCAAAATATATTACGCCATTGTTTTCAGGACTTAAATATCAAAAATGTTGCTCAAGTTTGAAATATACAACTTGGGACATTTAAAATATGATACAACTTATTGCATCTGTACCATATTTCATGTGCCAGAGGCTATGAGATGAATAGTATCAGATGCATGCTGTTTTATTCTAAGGTCATCCATTATTTCACAGAGGGCACTTCAGTGTGAACATGAATATCTTGGAATTATTTTATGAAAGATCTACAACTTACAAAAAAAAAGCCTACATGGGGTAACTGTAAATTAAGTGTTCTTAGCTCTAGAGAAAATTGCAATATTAAGTCCAAAAAAAGATAAAATAAAATAAAAGAAATAGAGATTGTAATCAAAGAAATACACAAGGAGGCACAGTGGCCCATGCAGCAAAGTATAATTTCAACTAGGTACTCACATGTCTTGGTCAGCTGTCTCATTGCTAGAAGAAAACATTAACAGATACCTACAGTTTAAAGGGAGGTTTATTTGCTCATGGTTTAGTCCATGGATTTAGTCCATGGCCAGCTTGTCCTAAGGCAGAAACTTTAGGGCAGACAGACTTGCTGAAGCATAGCCGCGTCCTTTGTGGTAGCTGGGAATCAGAGTAGCTTCCAAAGCTCACCAGAAAGAACAAGAGCAGGGACTAGACAGAGAGCTCCAAAGCCTCACCTTTGTGACTCACCCAGACACACTCTGAGAGAAAGCGAACTATTTAGCTTAATTATCATACTTGGCTGGGATCTTCTGTATCTTTTAGCCTCCTCCCACCTGCAACCTCTGATAGAAAGGCTCCTGGATAACGTGATGGAGCTAGTCTTTGCAGAGCCCAGTATACTGCTTCTCAGCTGAGGGATTCTGCTTTCTGTTCTGTCCCAAATAGTCTGAGGTAGAAGCCTTCAAAAGGAAAACAAACTATTCAGAAAACATTTTGGATAGCTCACCTCAGCCTGAGCTTCTCAAGACATTTACCCATAGTGGTGAAGGAAACAAGGTAATGATTTTAAGAAAGCTGAAATAAAAAAACCTGAATGCCAGTAGCATTTTGTTCACTTGTTTTATGAAAGGTAATATTTGCTATCATTCATCTTTAACTTTCCTTGTCTCCTTAAGGATGTTACTTATAAATCTGCTATCTTTGTCCTATTGTCGCTAGACAATTTATCAAACTATTAGATGTTATTTGTTTTTGGGGAGGCATAGCTTGTTTTTCAAATAGTAACTCCCTAAAATGACCACTTTAATTTGCTTCTCTCCCAAAGTTTGTGTGCTGTAAAAATGCAAAAGTAAATATTCAGTGAGTTATTATAATGTACATTAGAGTCCATGTGAAATAAGTGATTCCACTCAGGAATGTTGAATAGTATCTTTGACCTCAAAGTCAGTATTTTTCTCAGTAAAACTTTACATTTTGAATTTGTTCACCCATAGCTGATTGGATAAATGACCTTTCCAATTCAGATGGTTATTCAATATGCAATATATTTACTTGCTGGCATTCATATAATTACTTTCTTCTTAATGCTATTGATATTCTTATAATTTACTCATGTCTTAAATTTTAATTTTATTTCTTCATTTCCCATAAAATCTATTCAACCTTAACACTGTATGAGATGATTCTTTCTTATCAACTATTTCAATGCAGTAGTCATGAATCATTATTGGATTTTTAAAAATTCTATTTACCTGTCCTAAATTATGAACCCACATTAATTAAAGGATTTAAATGAAACAATCTGAAGAAAAATGGCATACTGAATGATAATTCACTTTCAAAGAATGTAATAAAATAATCTTAAATAAAAGTTGTAGGATGATATTGTAGCCAAAAATGAGTTTATCCTGAGCAGCCACAGAGGATGCACAATCTTCAGAAGCAGACCGATTCTATTTCTAGTTTCTTGGACTCAAAATTGTCTTACCCTATGTCTCTATTATTGAATTACGTTCTCATACACAGTGGAATTTCTTTATGAATACTGAGAGCTAGTAAGCATACTCTTCCCTACATTATAGCATTTACTTAACAAAGCTGGTAGGTTCACTGATTTGTTCTGGAAAACAAAGAGAGCATGGAAAAGTCATTGAATAGGTTTTACCAGAAGATAACACTAATGACAGCTCAAAATCAATGGCTTAAAAATCTATTTCATTGCTGGAAGCCAGCATAAGAGAAAGACTTGAAGCCATAGGCACAGGCAAGATTTCATTAACTGTGCTTTACAAACATGGAAAATAATATCAGGAATCAACAAATGGGATTATATTCAATTAAAAAGCTTTGTCAGGGCAAAAGAAACAATAGTGAAGAGACAACTCACCTAATGGGAGAAACTCTCAATGCTCCATACATTTCTAATACAAAACTTATATCTATACAATATAAAGAGTTAAAGAAATGAATTCCATAAAACAATGAGACCAACAAAAAGTCAGCAAGTAAACTGAATGAATACTTCTCAAAAAAATTTCAGATGGACAAAAGTTAGGCCAAAAAAGTAACCAGTTCAGAAATGCAAATTACAACTGCACTGAGATCTCATTGTACCTTAATGAGAGTGGCTGTAGCCAAGAATAAAAACAGAACAAAACAGGGTGCAAGCAAGGAAGGGGCAAAGTTCTACAAAGTTGGTAGGCAGAAACTAGCATAATCCCTATGGCCACTAGATTTGTTTGAAGAAATATTATTTCCTAAACATAAAATATTAAATGACCCGGCTATGCCACCTCTAAGTATATTCCTGCAAGGTTAAAGTTCACATGTAATAGTGATACATGCATACCCTTGGACAATGCCTAATAATTAAGCCTTGGAAATAGCTGAGATGTGTCAGAATAGCTGAGTGGATAAAACCATGTGCCACACACACACATAATAGGCTGTTCCACTGCCAGAAACATTGAAATCACCTAATTTTCTGGAAATGGATGAAACTGAGAGCTATCATGCGAAGTGAAATTGATCAGACTAAAAAAGTTAAGTATTGCCTGTTTTATCTTCATGAGAAACTGAAAAAAATAAAAAAGAAACAAAGAAACAGAAAATTAGAAGAAAGGGAGAAAAAAATTAAAGGAAAGCTAACAGAAAACCAGGAGGAGCTGGAATTCAGAAGAATGGGAAGGGACTCTGCAGCAGAGGGGAAGAAAGGAAGAGGGTGGAACGGGGAAGAAATTAAGAAATGTGGAATGTGTGTACTAACTCCCAAGAAAAAAACCCTTCTATTATTTAACATTAATGTCACTTAGTAAAATAAGATAGGCTGTTTTATCACATGGACTCCAAAATAGTTTTTTGTCTTTTGACTTCTTTATTTTGACCAGATCTCAATTTTTCCAGTTACCAGTATAAAAATAACAGCAATAATTTTCTCAAAGCATTATTTATTGAGCTGTGATTGAGTTCTGAAACAGTGAAAGTCTCTAGTCTTCAGATGTTCATATTGTAAATAAAGCGAAAGACTATACTACAAATAATTATTTTATAGAAGTCGTAATAATGTGGTGATAGCAAATACTTATTGAGCAATTCACTATAATGAAACTATGATGAGTCAGTTATATATATTGAGTTCTTTAACTCATTATAGAAAATCTACGGTATTGTTATCCCCCTTTTACCAATACAACTGGCCTAGAAAGGCTTAAATAATTTGATCAAGGAGAAAGAATGGGTGAGAAGTCAGCCTAGGAACTGAATCTTGATCTCTTTACTTCCCAATTTTGAGCGTGTCACTAAATTTCTGCAGTACCCATCAAACCAAAGCTAGCTAGCTTCTGCATTTCTATGTTTCTCTGACACTTTGTGTTGATACATTCTTTTCTTGTTAGTATTCAAATATTAGTTTTCTGTGTGCTTACTCTTGTGTGTCTTTCTAGCATTTCTTGTCTTAAAACTATGTTATTCATATGTGTCTGTAGTGTAGTTTCAATACATGCACACATTACATCTTTATCCTTTTCACTCCTGTTGGTCTTCCAATCTCTCCCATCTCCTTCATTGACTGCCTTCCTATCTCTAGAGTCTACTTCTCTGTTTCTTAACATGTCTCTTATTTTGCTCTTAATTTGTCTTTGTATATTGGGTATCTTCTACGGAAGAAACCATTTGTAACCTCTCTAACATTTTTTACTTAGTATTATGGTCTTGACATCCATATTTTCCTACAAACGACTCAAATTTGTCTTTGTTTTTTTTTTTTTTTTTTTTTTTTTTTTTTTTTTTTTTTTTTTTTTTTTTTTTTTTTTTGGTGGGACCAGGGTTCAAACTCACGACCTTGCACTTGCCCAGCAGGCACTTGTGCCTCGGAGCTATCTCCCCAGCCCCTTCTGTCTTTGTTTAATGTGGGGATATGTAGTGCATTCATCTGTCAGCTGTTATGTAGGCCATTTCTGAGTTACTCCCTGCCAGTGATAGGTCTTTGGATTTCATTAGCTTTACATTGTCTTCTGGAATCTTTATCTTATTCACAGTCTCTTCAGTGTCACCCAACCTACTTTTCCAAACTCTTATTTTGAACAACAACCACCTTAAATGTTTCTATTCAAGTTTTATCATTATCAAGCTACTCCAGTAGAACACAAAAGTCTTAGTTTTGCCATCTGTTTCCCACACAAGTGTTTTTAAACCTATGTTAAGAATCCTCTGTCTGTGAAAACTGTTGTGACTATCCTGGTTCACACTGACTTCTACAGTGAATCAATATGTGCAGTTGTGTCTTGGTAATTCACTTCCTTTAAGCTTGTGGGATATACTTGATGAATTGGGATACAAAAATTATGTCTTGGTTATTTGTTTGGTACTTGACACAGGCTAGAACTTGTCAGTGTCAACTGCCTGGTGACATGCTACCCTTTCTGGACAAGATGGTTGCTTGCTCCTTATAACTTTTGGTATCTATTGCGCATCCTAGAACCAAGTCATGATGAGTACCAAGGCACAACTGTAATGCATTTTGGACTGACATGTATTTTGTAGCATACTATGTTAGAAGTCAGCTTGACAGAGGCACAACCCATAAAAAGCCAGTATGAGCAGCACATACTATGTGACTGCTGTCTTTGTTCTTCATCATAATCATTTAAGTTTCTTGACGTTCGGAGAATTACTTTTTTTTTTTTTCTAATGCCTTCACCTCCATTTTCCTTAACTATTTCATTCTTTATACCTGTACTTCACTTTACATTGAATCTACTATCTATGTTGCTATTAGTTTTCCTCTCCCTCCAGAATCAGTCCAAAGAAGATGTACTTTAGCATTAGGTGGAGACAAGGAATCAGGGGAATGTAAAATATTAAAACTTTCCTTTGGTTCTTTCTAATTTTGAACATCTGTCATTGTTCTCTTTCTAGCAATGATTCCTGTCACTGTCCAGTCTACTCCCTTTGCCTGATTGTAGCTCAACTCACTTTTGTTTGCAGCACCAAAATCACCTATAATCTAAGCTATACCTTGCATTCTTTAATTTAAAAGATCAGTGAAAATTCATCTTTGAAGGGGCTGGGGAGATAGCTCCATGACACAAGTGCCTGCCTGGCAAGTGCAAGGTCATGAGTTTGAACCCTGTTCCTGCAAAAAAGAAAAGAAAAAGAAAAAAAGAAAAGAAAATTCACCTTTTAATATCCATGTATGACCTGATTTTACCTACCAAATCTCAGTAAAATATTTGTTAAGATCAATATTTTGTTTTGGTATTGATTGAAATAATGAGACAAGAAAACATGTATTGAATGTTAACAATATGCCAACGGTGTTCTAGGTATTTTATAAGTATTGACTCAATCATTACTGTACTCAAATCAAAGATGTATTATTATTCCTATTATATACATGGAGGCCAAGACAGATTAAGAAATATATCCTAACTTTTATAGATATTAAATAACACAATAAAATCTCAGAAAGTCTGTCCCCAAAGCCACTTCTTAGTTTCTTTGTAGGGCTACATGTCCAGCAACTGTCCACAGGGGAAGGGGAGAACCTGACAAGAAATGATATACCCAGGTAGTTATCCAGGACAACCAACATTCCATGTGTTTACAAACTGCCTCACCAGTTTTGCTCTTTGCTTATCACCCAGACAAAGTCATTACCTCAGTCCATGGAAGCCATCATTAGAGATTAGAGGAAAAGTTCTATTTCTATGTTTAAAAAGTTTTCTAACTGGGCCCACCAGAAACTCATTCGACCCAGCTACCAGGCCCAGTGTGTGAGTGAAACCACAGTGGGCCCACCAGAAATTCATTTGCTGAGCAACAAGCCTGGCATGTGAGTGGAACTTCATCCAGCAGACAGGCCCAGTATGGAAAACTGTTACAGAATTCCCTGCAGAGAGACTAGAGACAAAATCCACCCAGCTGATCCAGGAGCAGAACATCTTGCCAAAGCAGCTGGTTTGCCTGCAAGGGCTGCAACAGGAAGAAGTGGAGCTCAGAACAAGCCACAGCCACCTGGTCAAGTTTGAACTGGGTAGATCCAGATCTGGTGCTAAGGTAAAAATGCTACCAAAACTCTGCACCAAAGGTCAAAAGGCAGGTCTATACCAAAGGACAAAGAGAAGGAGGAAAATGCTCTTTCAGGTCCCAATTCCTCCCTGAACAAATACAGGAGACAATAGCATAGAAGAAATTGGAAACCACACACCTAAAATTTTTGAAATAATAGCATCTGAAGTAAAGAAACAATTGCACAAAGGTATAGAAGAAATCAGATCAGAAATAATTCCTGAAGTAAAAAAGAGAAATGATAACTATAATTAAAGAGATATTAAGTCCATGTAAAGGAGAGACTTATAAAAATAGAGGAGAAAATGATGGAATTCTTGAATGAGCAATATAGGAAATTAATAAAGTGCATGCAGCATATTCAAAGTGCTATACAGGAAATTAAAATCTCAATGACAAGCTGGCAAAACCACTTGAATGAAAGTGAAAATAGACTTTCAGACCTTAAAGACACCATTGCAGTTAGTGAAGAGATAACAAAAGATCTCTAGGGGCCAAGGAAATAGCTCTGGCACAAGTGCCTGCCTGGCAACTGCAAGGTCATGAGTTTAGACTCTGGTCCCACAAAAGAAAAAGGAAAAGAAAGAAAGAAAGAAAGAAAGAAAGAAAGAAAGAAAGAAAGAAAGAAAGAAAGAAAGGAAGAAAGAAAGGATCTCTTAATAACAACTAGGATGCAAGAAAAAGCAATTTAACATCTGCAAGATGATGCAAAGATGAACAATATAAGACTAATAGGCATCAATGATAAAGGAGTCTATGCAAATTATATAAAAAGAATACAGGCAAAACTAATAGCAGAAAACTTCCCAAATATGGAGAAACACTTTGGCATTCAGATAACCAAAATATATAGAACTCAAATAACATCAATCCAATTCAAAACACACCCAGATATATAATAGTGAAGATTCTAGAAATTCAGCAGAAGAACAGGATAGTAAAATCTGCTAGAGAAAAGAAAAAAATCACATTCAAAGGAAAATCCATTAAAACAATGGCATATTTCTTTTCAAGTCAAGAAGAGCATGGAGCAAAGTACTTCAAGTCTTGCAAGAAAATAAATTGCAGCCCAGACTGCTATACCCTTCCAAACTCTTGTTCAAGTTCAATGGAGAAGTGAAATACTTCCAAGACAAAGAACAACTAAAGAATTTCATGATTGCAAAGGCAATATTTAGAGAGGGATCAAAATGACCACAACTCTATGAATGAGAATGGAAAGAACCCACCAAATAGGGCAAAACAATTAAAACACAGGAGAAAAAGAGATATATAACAGCAGTCTTTCAACTATTCTTTTGTATACAGCAGCAGAATATGTCCATCAGCATATTCTACAAATGGACTTCTCCTGCAACCTATGAGTCGTGATTCTGTCTGGGTCTATAGGGTAGATATCATGGAAATAGCAGTAGCTCAGTCCCACAAGTGACGCCTGGCCACCACTAAGCATCATGGACACTGTCCATGTCCACAAAATACTAGAACTTTGTATGATATCCTATCCCTGAACTGTTAGAAATTCTGGTCTTATATTTGCCATTCCAATATTTATGTTATGTTTTATTCTTAGTAATTCTTTACTACATGGAAACCTTTTCTTAGTTATATCTTTGTATATATTAACTTATTAAAACACTATGTGGGTACTCTGAATTGATTACAGATACATATGATATACAACATTCTGGCCTCTGATTTGGACTCATGATTTTATTTGAATTTTGGAATATTGTTTTGAAATATTTAATTTAATTTAATTAATATTTAATTAAGTTTCTAAAAAATAAGTTTTTAAAAAACAGATCCCATGTACAACTCATGATTTATTGAGCTTATACTACTCTTTGCCCTCACATGTGATTTCAGGTAATTTACGGACCACATGAGCTTTTTGTTATGTTAGGAGAAGTCTCATGAAGGTGCCCTTTTCTTTTCAAATAAGTATTCGAAAAACAAAGTTAGCAATTCCTGTTTCTCGCATATGAGTTACACAGCTCCAGACATAGCTGACCTTCTGCCAACTTTGCCAGATGCCTATTGAGCTTGATGAAGAGGTGCTCTGCAATTTACCTCTTCTTCTTCTTCTTCTTCTTCTTCTTCTTCTTCTTCTTCTTCTTCTTCTTCTTCTTCTTCTTCTTCTTCTTCTTCTTCTTCTTCTTCTTCTTCTTCTTCTTCTTCTTCTTCTTCTTCTTCTTCTTCTTCCTTCTTTCATCTTCTTCTTCCTCTTCCTCTCCTCCTCATTGCCCTCCTCCTCTCCTCATCCTTGTCCTCCTCTCTCTGTTCCTTCTCCTCCTCTCCCTCCTCCTTCTGCTCCTCTTCCTTTTCTTCCTCCTCCTCCTTCTCCTTCTGATACTGGGACTTCCGCAGTTTAGCTGCCTTCCCTCTCCCCCTTCCCTTGACTAAGATTTCATAAATGCTACTAGTTATTAAGATTCCAAGTGAGAAGCTCTCATTTAACATAAGATGAATGGTAAATATCTTGCTCCAAACTGCTCCTACTGGGCAGGAGAAATAGAAGGAGGACAAGTAAACTTACATTAAAATATTATAATTGACTTTCCTTCCATTATAGGGTATAAAACTATGAATTCACTTGAAATATCTTTTCTGAGGTACTTAACAAGCAATTAAATTGTCATCCAACAACAGATTTTTTTAGTTAGAATGTAAAACAGAGATATGTCAGAAGACCTTGGAAAAAACAATAGTGCAGACATTCCTATTTTTCAGAAAGGAAAAATCTTTTATTCATACATATTCATAGCTGTGCAAATTATTACCTTTTATAAATATAACAGTGAGAATCAGAAAACATTGAGTTACTTTTGTTGGAATTTGCATAAGCGAAAGAAAAGATGTATAAAGCATCCTACACACAATTCCCCTTATTAATACAGTAATAGATCACATTATTGCTATAATTTTAAAGAGAAATGGGCAAATTTAGCATAAAATCTTCCGAGTGAACAAAAAGAGTAAATGATAGTATATATAGTCACTTTTTTCATTTATTGCTGTGCATAATCTTAACATAATTACAGCATTATAAGAGTTAAGGTTTTCAGAAAAATCATCTCAGAGAAAATAAGATAACTTTGACATATAAGAGCTTGTCCACTTCCATATATCTTTTTATTTATTTATTTATTTATTTATTTATTTATTTATTTATTTATTTTTTCTTGTTTCAGAACCTTTATTTGTCTATTCCCTCATTTTTTATGGCCGGCTCAGCCTGCCCCGAGGGCAGGGCTGGCACAGCATGTGGTGCCGGGGATCGAACTGCAGTCCCTGAAGCCGCCCAAGCCTTCCCAAGCAGGCGCTTTAGACCACTGAGCCATTCCGCCAGGCCCCAAATACTAAACACACTGTTTCCGCCCGGTTACTCTTTTTTTAAATATAAAATAATATAAATTTTTATCACTTAAAAACCTGTCAGAAGAGAAAATTATTTGGATTTACTTAAAGTTTAGGATGACTCTATGTAGTTTGTGTTAATGGGTGTGTCATAGTGCATTTGTGCTTTGAGATCCTGTCTACCCCTTTTAGACTGTGTCCATGAAAAAACACATATCTGATGCACTTATTTTTAGTTTTTAGACCCCACTGAATAGAACTGTTTCAAGAAACTCCTTTCAAGTTAACCTAGAATAAATTACATGCCAAAGAATGAAGTTACTGAAGTGCTTCAGAACACAGAAGAAAATATATCCAGGGTAGACACATTGCAGTGATGCACACACAAGGCTGTTCTCCACACTCGCACTTGAGGAGTCCGTGTAGGCTGAAAGGCAGCAACTTGCTGGGGGATGGGAGGGTGGGGGAAGCTCACACTCTTCTAGAAAGAGGACTTCATCAGTCAAGATGGGAAATGATTATTTCTACCAGATGTCCTTGAATGTGGTTAAACTGTCTAATAGATCAAAATTTTTCTTTGAGCTATCTGAACCCCAGATTTGTAACTTCTGAAGGTGCTGTGTGAACTGTGAATCTGGGATCCCATCTAGGTGGGTGATAAAATAGGAAAAAATACCAATTTCCCTAAGTGATAAATTGTGCGTCATTATTATAGCAAAAAAGTTAAGACAACTCAAAGATAGATACAAATTTTATTTACTATAAGTAGTTCTATTATTTATTATAATTGGCTCAAGTATTGACTTGTATAAATTTGCTGTAGTGCATGTAGTAGAGAGAAGAGAATACAGCCTTTGGAGTCTACATTCTGTAGGGATGAACTTTCTAATTTTTGTCTGAATTACTTTTGACGTCTAGCAGCATACTGTTCTTCATTAGACTGCTGAGTTGTGTTGGCGCCTGACACTCAGCATGGCACTAGCTTTTCTGTCCTCATCATTGGTCTTTGGGCTTTCTATGAAAACTGTGTACCTCTGGGATAAACACTCAGAATGTGTTTGTAGCAAATACATGAAAATTTAGAAGTTTGTTAGTAGGGTTAACAAAAGATGGTTTATTAGCGTATTTCATAGATTCATTGCAGATTTCATCTTTTCACATCGATGTACTGCTACCTCATAAACAATATAGAAACAATGTCCTTGGAAGATTTTGGTCAGATTTTCCTGCTTGTAACTTAGTTTTGGGTTTGCCATTTATTTAGCCCGTGTCACTTCTGAATTATTTTATTGCTTGAATGAGACTTGCCCGTCTGTAACACTTATCCCAATACTGAGCTTACGTGGGCAGCATGGAGTTAACAGTGATGACGTGTGAACTGTGCGCATTGTGGCCCTGAATCTCCATTTCCTGTCCCATTTGATGGTCATGAGCAAATGGCAGCTCTGATAAAAGTCAGAGAATGGAAAAGTCTCATTTTGTCCACCATTGGCACATTTTTCCTGCTCCTGAGCAGTATTCTGATCAGACATTCTGATCTGTCTGAATGGAGTAGCAGCATGCACAGCTGCCCTTGATCAGTGAGGATGACACAAAATAGAATCCAGAAGTTGGCAGTGTTAGTGTGTGTTGGTATAAGAATTAAAAAACAAACAAACAAATAAACAAAACCTATGGCAATTACCTAAAAGAGAGCCCTAGAGATTTAAACACTGTCTTAGAATAGGATATATTTTGAGGACCAGGCAAATGACTCAGAGGGTCAAAGCGCCTGCAAGCAGGCACAGGGGCCTGGGGTTCAACTCCTGGGTATACCATACAGGTTCTGTCCCTGGGGTGCTCTGAGACAGCAATTGAGCCTGGCTGTGGCAGCGCACACCTGTATTCCCAGCTCTTGAGAGGCTGTAAACAGACAGATCTAGTAGTGAGACCCGAACACCCTGTAGATCCTCTACTTATAGGTCATGTTATGATACTTTCTCCTAGTATTAGAAACTTTAAGAAGAAAAAAAAAAGATGTATATCTATATATAGAAAACATCTCTCTATATATTTTTTATTTTTAAAGTTTCTAAATATATGCACAAGGGAGTTAGGACAGATATACAACTACTTTGTGTTAGTTCAGTGAGAATAAAAATTTTTACTAACATTGTCTACACAAGATATCAGGTCTGCACCTTGTCCTCTGAATAACTACTATGAAGACAACAATATGCATGGTATTAATTATTATAACCATCCTACTAATTTGTTTTGAAACTGTTTCATTGTCATTTTATCTTTTCTTATGAAAATGAACAAAAAAGAAAGAAAAAAATTAAAAAATAAAACAAAAAATTTTAAAATGATGTAAACAATTCCACACTATTCCATTACTATCCCACACTATATGGATTACTATTCCACACTCGTAATGTAAAGGAAATGAAGCCAGAGTTCAAAAGTGTAGTTAAAGATTTATCTCCTGATTGGATAATGGCTTCTGTATGCTGCAATCTTTCCCAATAGGAAAATGTTCCCCCACCCATAAAAGAGAATAGTAACTTCCCATGTGCTTCGTTCAGTCATGGGCAATGCATTTTCTCATCTACTCCCAGGCATTTAAAGAGACTTTCCTTGAGTCTTTTAGGGGTAGAAACATATCACTTATTCATGTTTCAATCAACCTATGACCAGGAAAGAGAGAGAGAGAGAGAGAGAGAGAGAGAGAGAGAGAGAGAGAGAGAGAGAGAGAAAGGGAGGGAGAGGAAGAGGGAGAGAGAGAGGAAGAGGGAGAGAGAGAGGGGAGAGAGGGAGAGAGGGGATATTAAGCAAAGTGCCCAATAGCTATCATCACATATATGACCATTTGGATAAAAGGTGATAGAGAGTAGAACAAAAACATGCGTGAAATTGAGTGGTGGGTAATAGTTGTAGAGACTGAGTCCTCTGTTGTAGATAAAGCATGCACCTACCATGCACAGGAGCAGGGGGGAAGATAATACCAATTGCAAGGGCAAGCTTCTCTGGCTTTTATGGGCCTAGACTGCACCAGCTTACTAAAGATATTACCTTATCTGGATGAAGCTTAGCCAGAGTGTTTTGGCACTCTATTATTATCTTACAGGTTTTAATGCCGTCTTAATCCTTCCTTATATCTGTGAAGTCTCTGACTATATTTCTCAGAGCTTATAGGTATATCTCATCAAGAATAATCGCTACATTTGCTTATTTCCAAAACAGAAGAGTCAGAAGTAAATCTTTTAAGGTTACTGCCTCCTATGGCAGTGGTCCTCATCCTTGTCCTTGCATTAGGGTTATCTGAGGATCTGTTAAAAGTTTCACTGTCCACTGCTCTTCAGATCAATTAAGTTAGTCTCCAGGAATGGGATGCAACTATCAGTAGTTTCTAAAACATCTTGTTGAGAGTCTAACATGCGGCCAATATTAAGAGCCACTGTTTTAGCAGGATAAAATTTAGAGTTTCTGAAAAGACATCTGGAAGAAGACAAACAAATGCAAGTAATGACATTTTGAAAGAGAGAGAAAGATTGAAGACAATTGGGAAAGAGTAATGATTGGCTGTTTTAATCTCAAAATGCATTTAAACATTTTAGCAGAACATACACTATTTTTTTAAATTAGCATGATGTTGATGGTAAAAGTTTAATGAAAGGAAAATTTGAATTTAATTTAAGAAAAAATAAACCTCAAGTTCAGCTTCTGAAAAATAAGTAATTTACTTCCTTTATATAATAGCCTGTCAGCTGTTACTATTTGTTTTGTTAGAAATCAGTCTTACTTTTTAATGTTTTGTTTTATGTTATTCTTTATTTCACAGTGTATTATGAAATGTATGGTACACAGTGATACATATAGGGTAGAGATGAGGAGAGTCAGACAAATAACTTACCTGAAATCATATTTTATTTAGATATTTCCTAAGAATTGTGTTTTTGTTTTATTTTTTATTGGTGTGTTTTTGCAGGACACAGCAATTACATTCCACATGGGGAATTATTGTACACCCGGGACACATCTTAGTTCTCCCTCCTCTGCATCCTTCCCAAGCCCTCCTTCTCATTTGTAAAAGATCTATTTCCCCATCTTATTTCCTTTTATTTTTCTCTTCATTTATACTTTTTAGCTTTTGGTATAACAGAAACTATAGGATATTTAGGTGTATGTGTTTCATATTGGCATTTGCTGATACTCTTGTCTAATTTGTTAAAAGTTGGTAAGTAAGCTAAAAATAAAAATTAATAGATAATTTAAAAAATTATAAAAAATTCATAAGTTAAATTTTATAAAAATTGTTTTGTATAACATTTCACTTTTTACTGCTTAGAAAAGTAATTAAATTGATTATAGCAGAACAAGGAAGCTCTCCTCACAAGCACATCACTCATGTATTTGTTTATTCTTTGCTTTGGTACTGAATTATTTAAATGATAGATTACTAAATAATAAAGCAGCTGGCAATGGCACAATGGGAAAATCAGCATAATTAGAAATGATTTAGCCTAGGAAACATTCTTCAATGACTTATCTTCAGAAGGCCTTTCATTCCCTTCTGTTGGTGAGAAGATACATGCATCTGTGCTCATCCATTGGCAACTGGGATAATGGAAAGTAGATTTCTAATTGGGAGAGGGGTCTACCTGTTTTAAACATTCAAGATGTGAATTGCAGAAGACAGTATTCTAGAGCTACCCATTTAACTTATGACTCTTCTCTAGAAATCATAGAACAGTTTAGGAATATATAGTTATATTTGTGTGTGTGTGTGTGTGTGTGTGTGTGTGTGTGTGTGTGTGCATTTATATAAGGAGATTGTACTGAGATTGTATTTATATTCTCAGCCATTTTAAATTTTACTTTTTTGTTTTGAGGCAGGATATTGCAAAGTTGTCCAAGTTGGGCTCCACTGCTACCTCAGCTTCCCTGAGTACTGAGCTTATAGATGTGTATCATCATGGTCAACATCTTTTTACTATTTTGATACTAATTTCTTCAACAATACTCTTTAGAACTGAGGGAGACAAAAAATGAACAAATCAGATTCTTTCTCAAGGGAGTTTGAATGAACAGGTGCAGAGATTCAAAACAAGGAGATGTTTTAAAGTAGAACAATGAAATATTGATAGATTTCTGTCCCTGAGATTATAGAATTGACTTGTTTTCAACTTTTCTAAGTCTTGGTTTTGAAATATTCTATTTTATTTGCTAGTACCCAGCAGTATACTTTCAATAAAGCATTTCTTTATGTTAGAGACGAGTGATGTGTTTTTCTGTGATATACAACCAAAAGTGCCATGACAAAGATCTTTGGCTTAGAAATGGTTTTAAATCCTCTTGAGTCCTCTTTCCATTTTTTAGATTAGTGAACTGAGACTTCAGGTTCAGTCAGTTGCACAGAGTTAAAAATTTATCTGAAACACTGATATGTGACTAGAAGCTTATTAGATTACACATAATACATTTGTATGTTAGTATCTCTAACTAATTCAAAATGAAATTTAAAAATGAACTAGCATTAGGCATCTATTATGTATTGAATGCACATATTATTTTATTAATGCTAAAAATAAAACTGAGCTATGAACCTTTATAAATTAGAAAACTGTAGAAAATACCTTCAAAATCTTCCTACTGATAAATCTTGTTGGATTTGAGATATGATTTTTAACTGTTGTTGCCTAAAATATTTGTATTTCATAGCTATACTGTGGAAAAAGACTTAGAATACCAATTTTAAAAGGAAACCTCCTAGCTTATTTTCTAATTGACTGTCTCCAACGCTTGTCTGTCAGTGTGTTTTTAAGTCTAAGTAGCCGCAGACTCCACGAAAGTGTGTCTGACTATTTCTATTTATAGAAAAGTTTTCTTTCACGCCGGGTGTGGTGGCGCATGCCTGTAATCCCAGCACTTGGGAGGCTGAGGCAGGAGGATCGGTGCGAGTTCGAGACCAGCCTGGGCTACAAAAGTGAGCTCAAGGCCAGCCTCAACTGCATAGAGAGACCCTGTCTCAAAAAGCAAAAAAAAAAAAAAAAAAAAAAAAAAAAAAAAAAAAAAAAAAAAAAAAAAAAAAAGTAAAAAACAAAAAGTTTTCTTTCAAAGGTGAAGATCACATTGTTTGGTTTACTAAAAAGCAGACAAGGAATGACATGGAGTAGAAAAGAAAAGTCACCATCATTTTAAGAGGATTCTGAACAGCAAAGCTAGAATCTAGACACAGTGAATTTATTTTTTTATTTCTTCAATTGCCATTTTCTTCCCTAGTTTTTCCTTCTGACGTTGAAGTTTTCTGTTGTACTAAAATTCCTTCAATTTCATCTAGTTCTTCAGGATCCACTTCATGCTATGGCCTTAATGAATATGCAGCCATTATAACCATTATAAGCACAGCCACCCATTTCCTCACACTCAAGGGAATTATGGATACAGATGCATACTTCAGGGATGTTCTAAGATGACCATATTCTGAACTACACATTAGACATAAACTACTTAACATTCAAGAAGTCTAACTTTAGAAGGAACAGAGACATAGACATATTACAACTAATAGGCTATGGAGTCAGGGAAACAAAT
Organism: Myocastor coypus; assembly: GCA_004027025.1. NCBI lineage: Eukaryota > Metazoa > Chordata > Mammalia > Rodentia > Myocastoridae > Myocastor > Myocastor coypus. The sequence continues at coordinate 7,685 of PVJA010021502.1, read as the reverse complement.
GAATCTTATTGAATGTAGAATGTGTATAAACAGCCAACCTGAAAATTTTATTTATTTATTTATTTATTTATTTATATTTATTTATAAGGAAGGGTCTACATGGTGTTCAGGGTCTCATTACTATATCAGACTCATAGTGATCCACCTGTTTATAGCCTCCCAAGAGCTGTGATTGCAGGCCAGTTGCTACCATGGCCAGTTTCAGTTGCTGTCTCATCAAGTCCCCAGGGGTGGGGTCGGCACAGCAGACCAAGAGATCAAACCCCCTGCCCTTGTGCCTGCTTGCAGGTGCTTTAATCTGCTGAGCTATTTGGCTGGTCCTTTCAAACGTTAAAAATAAGATGATTTTCACTTTGATGGACTGATGGCATATTTACATTTCTATTTTGGTTTTCATGGTAATATTTGAGAAGTTTTCTAAGACTTTCTAAGAGCACTGAAGCTGACTGGAAGGAAGGACAGATCACAGGTTGAGATCTTTGCAATGAATTCCTGGAGAGCTAGCCTTACCATAGTTTGTATTCTCCTTGTAATAATGTTGCATTTATTTATTTATTTATTTATTTATTTATTTATTTATTTATTTATCTGTGTAGTACCAGAAATCAAACTCACAACCTCATACTTGGCAGTAGGTGCTGTGCCACTGAGCTAAATTCCTGGCCCCACACATTTATATTTAATATATTGTTGTAGTCAATGTTTGCAACATCATATATTTAATGCAGAACACATAAATTTACAAGAGTAACTTGCAATATTTCCTCAGAGTGTCAAATGTAGAAGAGTTCAACAGATCTGTCCATGCCAATGACTCAAAGAATTCAGCTGAAGACCTGGATCTCTTGACAACATACTATGAGTCCAGCAGAAGCCCCGGAGCCCTTGGCCATGTGCTCTGCAAGTTCTTAACAGGAGGCTGCGGGATCAATGATAGAAGACTGAAGGGTCTGTGCTGGAAAGCCAAAGGGCTGGCATTTGAGATTAGAGAATTTCTGTGCCAGAAGCCTGAGAAGCTGGTGTTGGAAGTCAAAAATCTGCACCATGAACTAAATGAGGACACTAGTGGTATTATAATAGTTATAATAACAAATGCTATCACTCCTTATACTCACAGGTGGTGCTTTTGGAAGATGATCAGATTACCAGGCTTATAATGGACTTTCTGTTGGGAAATAGAATCTGGTTGAAAGAGGTGGGTCACTGTGGGTATGGCCAGGAAGGGTCTATCTTCCTTCTTGGCTGTTCCTTCATCTCTCTCAAGGTTAAGTATTTAAGGAATTAAGTGTTAAAGTTAGGTTATGGTTAGGAAGTGAAGGACCTCTATAACAGAATGTAAGTACTCTGATAAAAGAGATCAAGGAGAACTATCAACCAAAAATTAAATAATAGCTGAGTGTAGTGACACACAACTGTAACTCCAGCCCTGGGTATCTGGGCAGGACAACCGAAACAAATTGTTTAGTCATAGCATAGTCCAACACCCAGCTAATTGATTACATCTTATTTAGCTTATTAACTCTAGGGCCTTGTGCAATCAACAATATTTAGTTACTATGATTAAATTCTGTTGCTATCCAATTCAAATCCATGTCATTTTATAGTATTTTTTTAAAAATAGAAATGCAACAATTTTCTAGTACCCTTTGAAAGGTCAATTCGTTGAGGTTGGAAGGTGAAGAGATGAAGGGAAAAGGGATGAAAACAGGAATTAAAATGTGTTATATGTATTATCAACTTCTCAAAGGACATCTAAATATTATGTAACATATTATATATATATATACATATATATATATATATATATATATATATATATATATATATATTACTAAACTCACAAAATAAAATGATGCATAAACTCAAAAAAGCTATATATATATATTGCAGGAATATAGTCTCTCATATGAGGATGGCACAATGAAGATTCATTTGCTTAAAATCTAGGTCAACAATAGTACTATCAATAATCATACTTTTTTATCTACATTTTCACTTAAATCCTTTCTATCTCATTACCTGTGCTGAAATCCCAGTATTACATCATTTCTTCTACACTTATTTTTTAGTGTGTATCTTGAAAGGATAGAGATTCAATTGGAAAACTTCTACTTACTTTGTAAATATAGTTGTGAGCTGGCCAAATAGCTCAGTGGATTAAAGCACCTGCAAGCAGTTGCAGGAGCTAGGGGTTCCATCCTCAGGCCTGTCATGCCAGCCCTGCCCCTGGGGTACACTGAGATTGCAATTCAGACTGGGCATGGTGGTGCAAGCCTGTAATTTCAGCTTTTGGGAGGCTGTAAACACGTATGAGTCTGATCTAGTAGTGAGACCCTAAACACCCTAGATACTCTTCCCTATTACAGTTGTAAGTCAATGTGGCTCTGTACAAAGAAAAGTATAAATAATCTATAATACCATTTAAACTCTGTATCTAAAGAAGCAAAGAACTGCCCCCTCAATCCATAAAATGGTGAGTCATTTTTAGAACAGAAAAGATTCAAGTCTGCTTTCATTCTTGACTAGGCAATGAAAGGAAAATGGCCAGGATTCACCATAGATGGGTAAAAGAAATTAAGACATAATTGATTTTTAAAGGATGAATATGGTCTGGCTTAGTGGCTGAGTGAAATCGCCAAAAGCCCCACTTAATATATAAATAAATAAATTAGGCTCATCATTCAACTCTTTTCCATACTCTTCAGGTATCCATATAGAATATTGGAAGTCAGGTTTACAAGGGAAAGATTTAATACAGAACACACAGTTTATAGGATTATTTTATGATAGTCACACAATGATTCAAATGCAGAAGAGTGTGGGAGACCTATCCAGACAGTAAGGGCCTAAAACATTGAACTAGAGCATAGAGCCAAAGATAATGTTTCATGCAAGTCTGTATCAAGGACCTGCACAGGGAAAGACCCACACAGGGAAGGTCAGTGGTGGAAGCTAGAAAGTCTATAACAATGGGATGAAGGATCTGTCCCAATAGACTGAGGAAACTGCTTTGGAAGCAGGAAGCAGCACTCAAGGTAAGGACCAGTGCTCCTCCCAACATCCTTAGTGATAGTGAAGTCCTGAACTCCTCTGAGGATAATAGCTGAGTTCATATCAGGAAAACAACTGGGACAAGCTCCCCAAGAGAATCAATAGGACGACATATTTCCCTGCAGTTCTGTTTCTATGTTGGCAACAATAGTCAGGTGGGCCTTCCACATCCAGCACCATGCTGATTCAGTTAAGCTTGATGTTACAAGTTGACCTTTAGTTACTCCACTACAGGCAGAGATTTGAAAGAAAGCACCCAACGCATCATCAAAGGTTACCCATGACTGCTATTTAGTCCCTTCTGAAGGCTGATGAAAGACGTCACTGCATTCAGTGAATGACCAAGAGATCTTCCCAGTACATACTGAGCCTACTAAAGGCTGAAGGTGCAGCAAAATAACTGGAATAAATGCTCTTGTCATACTAGAGTCCGACCTGTAGAACAGATCTGATCTTGCCCAAGGATTCCTTGAGGCCAATGACCAGTTGACTCTAAGTAAAACAATAACAAAACCTAAATCTCATTATGCTCCCACCAAGCTCTTCTTTGGTTCACACTAGCAGCTTCAAACACTCTTTCTGATTGTTTTTACTTCAATTTTTGCTGATGTTATACTCAGTGTCTGGCACATAACAAAACATTCAGAGACACCGTGAGAAATGAAATGAGACCTACTGTCAAGAGAGAGTCTACAGAGCCAGACCTGAAGCAGCCCCCATGCTGAAATAAAAATATTCTTAGAGTCAGATGAATGAATGGGCAGTTAAAACAAAGGTCAAGATTATTTATAAGAAAGCTAAGCAGAAATGCTACAAATGAAAAACGAATCAATGTTAGAGAAAAACTAGCAAAGAAAACTGCTACACTAACATTAAATAATTTATTAATGCCTCCTAGTGTCTTCATTATTTAAATATCCTATCATGTTATTTTAAAATTTGTTGAAATACTTTATGCATGAAATGTCTTGGTTTCCTTTTTAAGAGTATTTAATAGTTTTCTTTTAAGTTAACTTTTCCTCCTTTTAAAGCTGAGAGATTGGAACCAGTGCTGTTGCCCATTGCGGGGATGTTGCTCATGTATCTTTTTCTGTTACACAACACATTTGCCTGTGTCTGTGATTCCTATAAAGTAGAAGTTTGAGCCAGATAAGATTAAATTTTCTGAACATAGTACTTTACAGAGAATTATATATTTTGATTCTATTTTAATTTATGGAATAATAGTTTGGATTTTTTTTTTAAATTATCTCATTGTGTATGAGTTTCTAGCATAATGAATTAAGTACTATCTGAGTCAACCACTTTCAGTTTATGGATATTTTTTAAAAATTATTTTCCTATGAATTAGTAAGTTTATTATGATTTAAATCTAAAATGTATGCCACGAAATATACTATGTTTAGAAGTGGTTCTTTTGGAAGATGATTTGCTCATGGGGGTGATATATTTTCAGTAGATAATTCATTGATCAATTCATTGCTGTTAGGAAGTGGGGCCTATTCAGAAGTGGTGGGTCAAAGAAGGTGTGATCTATGGGCAGAGTGCCTGCTTTGGCAAGTGCAGAAACTAGGGTTTGATCCCAGTCCCACATGACCTGCCAGCCCAACCCCTGGGGTGCACTGAGCTAGCAACAGAGTCTAAGTGTGGTGGTGCATGTCTGTAATCCTAGAGCTGCAGATAGTGAAAACAGGGGAATAAGTTTAAGTCTGAGCTGCATAGTGAGACCCTATACCAAGCACATAAAAGAAAAAAAAAAGGTGTGATCTAAAATGATACATGCTTTTCTCCAGCTCCCCTATTCTCTCTTGACTTTCTACCTGCCATGAGCTGACCCCTTTCCTCCACCATGTCTTTCTACCACTTTTTGCCTTGGAACCATCTAACCATGGACTGAACCCTCTGAAAGCATGAGCCAAAATAAAACTTTCTTCAAGTTGCATTGTTCAGTGTTTTGTCATTTACTACTTTGACAAAAGAATCTCATGGTATTTTCACTGTGTTTATCTGTGCTTGAATTTTTCTTGAAATTATAGCTACTTCCTTTAAATTTTTTTGAATTTAAACGTTATGTTTTGAATGGCCATCTCACAAACTATTTGTCCTTTTGAGTAAATAGTCCCTGTGGGTTCACAAAATCTATACTAAAGAAGTCTGTGTTGAAGTTCATGACTTTGCTGAGGGTAAATGCAGTGCTTTATGAGTGCTTCTCTGCAGAAGTACAACACTGACAGCACTTAGTCATTGTGCTCCAGCCACTGGTACCAAGGGCAGAGTGCTCCTCTTGAGGCACAACTGGAAATAAGACATGGCCTTGAATCTTACCTTAAAGATGGCGATGACTCACAAACAGGAACACACTCTAAGATGACAATATGAGGCATGGCTCCTCTGAAGTCACAGAGGGAAGAAGTAGAAAATTTCAAATCAAAGCATTTTAATATGTTCATAAGTATCCCTACTGCATTGAGTAGAAGGAGCAAAATCTAGTTCAGGTATATTTGAGATTCTGCATTTTGACAAATAAAGTTGTGTGGAATAATCTGTATGTGCATTTGAACATTAGCAGTGATTATACACCTTATGCTTGTGTGGCACGGATGGCAACCCTTCTTTAGCAGACTTGAATTTAGATAAGGACACAATCTTCTAAGCTGGTAAGATTAGCAGAGGAAAAGAGAGAGATGAAATTACTGTATATTTACAGTGATTTTGACTACTGATAAGGTCTCAGAATAATTTATTTGACCCAGTGGTCATAAATTTTGAATCTGTTTACATTTTCTGGCCTTCCAGTCCTTTGGGTTTTGCAACACCTTCTGATCATCAGCACCGATACAGGTTAGGTGCAAATCCTCCTGGTCTGTGGGCCAGAACCTTGCAAAAGCACTCTGGGGGCCTCATGCCCATCAGGCCTGTCTGGCTGTAGTCTGTACTTGCTTAGAATAAAAATATCATGAAACAAAGTGGGTAAAAACATACACACAAAAGTAAGAACTGGGGAAAATGAAATATACAAAACAAGTGTTGCCAATTATATTTTTAAGTAATTACTAAAATACTATGTATATAAGATGCATATTTATAGACATGAAATATGTACATATAGTGTTATAGTGAATTAAATTTAATCATTTCAGAAATTTTTTAAACAAACTGTGTGTGAGTTTCTTCATTTTAAAATAAGGATAATAAGAAAGGATAATAAATATACACATTTAATGTTGCTATGACCGTCAAACTGATACAAATGATTATATGTATTATCATTGCCATCTTAGGATATGCAAACATACAGAAGAGTTCAATAGCAGCCCAAGTTTAATATATATATATATATATATATATATATATATATATATATATAATGAGCTGCAAAGTTATATATGAATTAAATTATCTAGAACAGACCAGGATATGCTGCTAGCTATCTGAGATTTCATTGTGACAAAAGAAATGTAATTTACTAGAATCTGATAACAGTGAATTGAACTAAAAATGAGGTCCTGAGAAGATTTCAGTTCCCCTGCTTCTAAAATGGACCTAGGGGCTGGCGAGATGGTTCAGCAGCCTAAAGCCCCTGCTTAGGAAAGCTTAGGCAACTGCAGGGACTATGGTTCAATCTCTGGCACCACATGCTGCACCAGCCCCACCCCCAGGACAGGCTGAGCCGGCCATAATAAATAAATAAGTAAGTAAGTAAATAAACAAATAAATAAATAAATAAAGTGAATCTAGTATTTTCTACATTTATACTTGCAAATATTAAATAGGATAATTTATGATAGTCTGTCAGCATAGGTACTTAAGATTAACATCTTTCCTTTTCTCTTTCCTGAACTATAAATGATTTGGTAATATAAAAAAATTTCTGCTATAAAAATGTTTGCTTTAACAGAACTAATAGCAATAACCACCACATTTAAAAAAGTGAAAGTAGAATGTATGTTGAATATGTACAGTATCCTAAAATTCCTGTATTCTCAGTATTTGACATTAGTTTTCTTTAACTTTGTAAAAAATATGTATGTATGTATGTATGTATGTATGTATGTATGTATGTATTTGGTACAAGGTCTCACTCAGCAGCTTAGAGTTGTAGTAATCCTCCTATCTCATGAGGTGGCCAGCTCAGCATGCCTGGGGCTCTGGGGCCAGAATGGCTTGGGTTACTGGGGATCAAAGGCAGGTGCTTGAGCTTACCAGGCAGGCACTTAGACTGCTGAGCTAGCTCCCCAGCCTCGGACGTTAGTTTTCACAAAGGATATCAGAGTACACTGTTTTTGCAGTGAATCAAAAATTCATCCTCCTATAAAACTATATTGCATCTTCTGCATCTTTCCTTACTGCAGTGCTGTGTGATCAAACCTTGCCACTGGCTTTTGTACTACGGGAGTCTTGAACTTTTTCTTCTCTCAAGGGAATTATTTGTTATCACGATCATAGTTGTGTACCATAAATGTGTTCCATTTCTACACCCATGTTTCTTACAATAAGGATTCAAACTTAAAAGAAATCATTTTGACTCTTCTCTCCTCTCTCCTCCCCTCCCCCTCCCCTCCCCTCCCCTCCCCTTCCCTTCTCCTATTTATTTATTTTTTTACATATTTGGTACAGGCTCTCACTATGCTACT
>PVJA010021501.1:23066-35596 GCA_004027025.1 Myocastor coypus | reverse complement strand
TCACCCTTTTCATTCCTTATTGCTTGAATTTGAGTCCTTTCTTTCCTCTTTTTGAGGAGGTTAGCTAGGGGCTTATCAATCTTATTTAATCTTTCAAAGAACCAGTTTTTGGATTCATGAACTCTTTGTGTTGTTTTCTTTGTCTCAATTGAATTGATTTCTGCTCTAATCTCTATAATTTCCTCTTGCCTTCGGGCTTTGGATTTCGTTTGTTCTTCTGCTTCTAGTCGGTTTAAGTGTTGTGTAAGATTGTTTATTTGTTCCCGTTCTATTTTCTTAAGCATGATCTATGGACTAATATGTGATCTATTTTAGAAAATGTCCTATTTGCAGCTGAGAAGAATGTGTATTTTGAGGTAGTTGGACGGAACACTCTGTATATGTCCACTAAGTCCAATTGTTTCAAGTTCTAATTCAGTTCTGCCACTTCTTCGCTGATTCTTTGTTTGCTTGACCTATGTTTTTCATATAAGGGAGTGTTGATGTCTCCTGTTAAGATTGTAGCATTGGATATGAGATTTTTCAGGTCCATTAAGGCTTGTTTTATATAGCTTGCTGCTCCCATGTTGGGTGCATACATATCTATGGGTGTTACCTCTTCATCATTAATTTTTCCCCTATCCAGTATGTAGTGGCCTTCTCTATTTCATTTGATCAGTCTTGGTTTGAAGTTTAGACTGTCTGCAAACAGGATTGCTACCCCTGCTTTTTTTTGAGGTGCTGGAGCATGTAGTATTGTTTTTCAACCTTTTACTTTAAGCCTATGCATTTCTTTATGTGTTAAATGTGTTTCTTGTATGCATCATATTGTTGGGCTCTGTTTCCTTACCCACTTTACAAGTCTATTTCTTTTAATTGGAGAATTGAGTCCATTTACATTGATGGTTATAATTGAAATGTATTGACTTATGGTTGACATGACTCTTATTCGCTGGTGTTTACCAATTTTTCCTCCTATTTTTAGTTCATTACTCTATTTGCTGGGATCTTTCTGTTCTCATCTGTTGGAATCGGGTCTTTTTGGTCCCTTTCTAAAGTATTTGTTAGAATATTATGTAGCACCGGCTTTGATGTCATGAAATTCTTTAGGTGTTCTTCGTCATGGAAATATTTTACTTGTCCCTCATACTTGTCGGAGAGTTTTGCTGGGTACAATAGTCTGGCCTGTAAATTGTTTTCATGCAAGACTTGAAGCTCTCTGCTCCATGCTCTTCTTCATTTCATGGTTTGTGAAGAGAAATCCGCTGTTATTCTGATGGGTTTTCCTTTAAATGCGTTCTTTTTCTTTTCTCTAGCAGCTTTTAGCGTATTATTCTTCAGCTGGATTTCTGGTATCTTGACTATTATATTTCTTGTCGTGTTTTTAGTGGGTTGATGTTATTTGGGGTTCTGTAGGCTTCAGTTACCTGAATGCCTGATTGTTTTCTCAAATTTGGGAAGTTTTCTGCTATTACTTCTGCCCATATCCTTTTTATATCATTTGTGTTGATCCCTTCTTTCTCATTGATTCCCATTAATCTCATGTTGTTCATTTTCACATCGTCTTGCAGATGATGAATTATTTTTTCCTGCATTCCGGTTGTTTTTAAAAGATCCTTTCTGGGCCTGGCAGGATGGCTCAGTGGTCTGGAGCGCCTGCTTGGGAAGGCTTGCGCGGCTTCAGGGACCGCGGTTCGATCCCCGGCACTACATGCTGTGCTAGCCCTGCCCTCAGGGTGGGCTTAGCCGGCCATAAAAATGAGTGAATAAACAAATACATATTGTGAAACAAGAAAAAAGTAAGTAAATAAAATAAAAAAATTAAACAAACAAGGATCCTTTCTTACTCTTTCACTGGCTGCAACTGTGTCTTCAAGGTTCGAAACTCTGTCTTCATTTTCGTTCATTCAGCTCTGCCAACTTCTGATCGAGGTTTTATTTTCTTGTATATCTCTTTGAAACTGTTTCATGCGATCTATGTCTTTCCTATATTGCTCCGTCAGGGAGTCCATCATTTTTCTATTCTCCTCTAATTTTTTATCGATGTCTTCTTTAATAGTATTGAAGTCTGTCATTATGGTTATCCATTCTCTCTCTAATACAGAGATTATTTCTGTTCTGTTCTCCTCTCTACTTTTGTGTAGTTGTTCCCCTACTTAGGATGCTGTTGATTTAGGCATGTCTTTGTCAACTTTAGATATTATATCTGCTCTAATGTCCTCTATACGTTTCTCCAGCCGTTTTTCCACTTCATGTATTTCTTTTTTTACTTCAGATGTTATCTCTGATCTCAGTTGCTCTATAAGTTTCTGCACTTGTGTGTCTGCCTCAGATGCTACCAATTCAATGGTTTCATCTGTATGATTCCCATTTTCTTCCATGATAGTGTCTTCTGTATTTGGTTTGGGTGGGCATGGACCCTGAGATTGCCTCTTACTCGTTGTTGTTATCATGTTGTATGGAAGCGACCTCTGCACTTTTGTGGCATTATGCTGTGTCCATGGGCGTTTGGTCAGGAGACTACAAGCTGGTTCCTCTACAGAGGTTACTGACTCTGTGTTGGAGCTCGGGCTGCTAGCTTCTGTTAAGCCCCGTGGATGTGGTCTGTAGGTGGAGGTGGAGCTTTGGGATTGAGTAGTCCTGGTAGGCTTGTGGACCAGATCAGTTGCCAATGAGATGTTTGATGGGTTAGGTGCTGGTGCTTGGGCTGGAGGGGTTCAAAAAAAAGGGGGGGGAGCGGGGAAGGCGGGCCACGGATCCTACCCGCGGCGGATGCGCGGGCTTGGCTACCTGCGGTGCTGTTTGGGTCGGGACTGGAACCTCTATTTGATTTGAGAAATTGTGATATTTCTGAGGTACGTCTGCAGCCAAGTTTTTATATGATCTGGACCTATGCCCAAACCATTAATAATATGATAAGATTATTTTTTACTCTTTATTCTTGATTCTATGGAATTGGTGAGCATTGTGTCAATATGTTCATCTTTTTTATTGATTCTTAAATAAATACTAATCGACTGCCTAATTGATTTCAAATATTTGGTATAAAGAAGATCAATTATTCAATACCATAGTGTGGTAGACTGATAAAGATATATACAAAGCAAGACAGAAACGGAATAAAGGGTTATTCCTTGGAAAAATCCACACATGCTACCCGTTGAAACTTCGTATTTAAGAAATATTAAGGGCCATGGGAAATAAGGAAAATGATAAGGGATATTCACCTCAAGGGATGATTTTCCAAGGATTTCTAGTAAACAATATAATGAGAAAAATATTACTTTGCAAAAAATGAATAGAATATAGGAAAGAAATAATAAGCTAATGAAGAATGAGGAAAAAATATGCAGTTATGATAATACCAAAGTTTTTTATTGTTGTTGCAAACCCTTTTGTTTTCCAGATAAATTTCCAGATAAATAATATTTTTCATATGCCTGATTATGAAACCTGTCTATATGGTGCTTTTCCTTTTAGGTTTTTTTCTAAAATCTGTGGTTAGTGTTGCAGAAAAATTGTCCTTTTATATTTTCTGCATGATGTAGTGAGTTACAATAATCACATCATACAGCATTAATCTGAGAAGTCAAGGGGACAGTACAACTTCACGAAAAATTGTTTCCATCTGTGTGTGCTTTCCTTTCATATTTTTTGATACAAACCCGCATCTCTGAGAAAGGAGTGAAGCATTTTGAAGAAAACGTTGTTTTGAAAACACATAAATAAATGTCAATTAAGAACAAAAACAAGACTATATTTGAAAATAGTCCCAAATTTTGTCCTTGACAAAAATTGACCCAAACAATATAAATTAGTAATAAAATTTGCATATTTGGGGATGACTCAGAGAGTTGCAGGTTACATAATATCTCTGACACAATGGAAAGAACATTTAATGTACTTCTATTTCAGTCCTCCTTCCTCTGTCAGAATGTCATATATGTGAGACAACACACTTGTGAACTCTATGAAGGGACATTTACTAAGAAATAAGGTAGTTAGGTTAGAACTCACTATTATGGCATCTTCAGCTCTGTTTCTGTTCCTTATGTAAAAAGAAATACGTGGAAAGCACACAATATAATTCTTTTTCTGTGTTTCCTTGCAGTGGGCTAGAGTGCACTTAGTACAAAAAATTATAAATAAACCTTCTTCAATAAGACTCAAGACATGTCTTACACAAAATTTAAGATATACTCATGTGAAACTTCAGATATAGCTCTTGAGAATGGAGGAGGCTGAGTGGCTTCCTTCTGCTCTGTCATAGTCTCTTTATCTTAAATGTGAAGTAAAACATAGGATATTCCATTTTGAGTTGCTGTGAGAGTCCTTCATTATCAAAGGTAACAGAAACAAACATTGTTATCTCTGAATTAAAAGCTTGTTAGGAAAGGTCAAAATGGAGTTCATATTTGAGTTCTTCACTTTTAGATGGAAACAATGGTGCTGGCAAGAATTCAGAAGTTGTATTCTTGATGGTATTTCATATAGAATGGAAAAGGGCTTCAAGGAGCCGCAGGTGGGGACTGCTCTGAAAGCCACATGATTTGAAAATTATATGTATTATATATATAATTTCCACAATTCCCACTGGGAATTTTCAATTCACCATCAGTTTGTCTTTAGATTGAGGAGGTAGCTTAGCACAGGAATATTAATTTTGGATACTTTCAGAGATAATTTACTAAATCCAAGAACAATATGGAATGGTAGATACATAGGACAGCTGAGAGATCTATGTTCTGCCTGAAGGCATTCTAATTAAAAATTATTTTAAGAGCACATCATGGCATATAAAACAAGCCAACGTATCTGCTATATCATTGAGAATTACTCACAGGAATACAACCAACACGATATTTGTTTCTTTCCTTCCTTAATGAGATCAGAACATACGCTTCTGTAGGCTAGCAATTCCAAAATATTTCGAATATCCAGAAGGACAGAACTTCAGACCAGATTTGTTGGTGTAGACTTCTTAGTCAAGATTTCTATATTACAGTCTTGAGGCAGAAATCCTTTCTCTGGCAAAATTTATATATTTCTCTTAAGATTTTTATTAGACTGTGTGAGGCTTACGATGTTGCAGAAGTTTTTTCTTAAAAATAACTTATCAGAAAAATGTACCACAAATAAAATTATTCTGATGGCAACATTCAGACTAGCATGTGACCAAACAACTGGACACTGTAGTTAAGTTGAAATATAAACTTAACTATCACATGTTCCCATAGACCAAACCTTTCTTAAGTACCCTGTGAGCCTTAATTTCATTATTTGGTAATATATTCAGCCTTCTATACTTGTCGGTCCCATATTCACATACTTAATAAAACACAGATTTAAAATATTAGTAAATTGTGTCTGTACTGAAAAGTGCATACATTTATATTGCCATTTTTCCTAAACAGCATACTATAAATCTTTCATATCTATCACATACATTAAATTATGTATTATAAATTATTTATACTTTATATCTATGCATATATTTCTGTACTATGAGCAAATACTCCATTATTTAATTTAGAGCACTTGAGAATGTATTAATTTTGCTTATAAAGTTTACCAGTGAATCCTGCAAGAATTTCCCTATCCATAGCTAGAGGTGTATGATTAAAATCACCTAAGATATAGAAACAATGTAAACTCAAATACAGATAGCCCTAAATTAAACCAACCATATCAGAAAGGAATATTTTAGCCACAATGGAAGAGTGAAGATGAAACTAAGAAATTTTAAGAAACAATATTTTATCTCTATTATATAAGGTTAAAGAAAGAACTGTACAAAAATGTTATCATAATTCCCTAAACAAGATGGAATACTTACACAACATTTAAATTATGATAGGAATAATGCATAATGTGTAGGGAAAAGTATGCACAGGTTATCGAAAAGTATTCGGCTTTTTATATAAGGGTCTTGTACCTTTGAGCGTTCTGTTCTTGGGTGGTCTTGTAGCCCTACCCCTACAAGTACTAAGGTTTAATTGTATCTTTAAATCTCAAATAAAATGACAAACTGTCTCCGCTCAATGAATATAAAACATATTAGGTTTCTTAGAGGAATGTAACAACAGAATATGTGTAAAACTGTGTGAGGAAATTTACTAGGTATACTTACAAGCTCAGAGGAAGGAAAGTTGACAGCGACCATTTCTGGGATCAGAAGAGGTGACAATCTAGCAGTGGCTTCATCAAGATAGGAGCCACAGAACAAGGTAGATCAAGGATGCTCTGCTAGTTTGAATTCAAAAACCAGAAAGTTTACTGGAATATCACTAGTGCATATCTGCTTTGGAAAGCTAAAACACAGAGACTTAGAAAGGAATGTCCAAAGGTAACAGCAGCAAAGATGCACTTACTCTCAAAGGCTGAGCATAATTCATTTGTAACAATTCCATCGAAATTAACGTTTTATTTGTTAAGGTGACTGACAAACAGGATGGGTCATCCTCCCTCAATGTAGTGACCCTAACTATCAAGACACACTCACAGCACTGTTTGACTAATATTCTGCACTATATTATTATAGTCACAGTAATATATCACAATTAAAAGCCACACACAAGTTCATTTCTACAAAGAAAAAGTTATTTCAAAGAAACATAAGAGAAAACTAAGGCAATACTCTCATTTTTATTTTTTGTACACAACTGACACTGCAGAGTTCCCCCCCCCCTTGGGCTATGTTTCTAAGGTAACACTATCTTATTATATTTTTGAATCCTTACATATTAATTGGTTATATTTTCCCTTCCTTAATCTGTCAGATAAAAAGTATAATTAGGATGCATTTACTAACAATTCATGATTCAAATTATTGAGCAAAAAAAAAGATTTTCTGTTTGATTTGGAATATGAAGAGAGTCAGAGTAGTGTTGTTTATTAGAATTTATATCTGGCTGAAAAGCTATACACTTTGGACAATATTTATCCACTGGGCTTCATAAAGTGTTATGCTATTTTCTTTCTCATGGTTTATGTATGATTTTTGATTGCTAACCTTCTATACAAACATTAACATTTGCATCTACCATGTTGGTATTTTATGTTTGGCTGTTTAGTTTTATGAAAGACAAGCAAAAGTTCTGTACTGGTCACTTTCTATTATTGACATTTAGTAATTTTAGGACTATTGTATTTTACCTTTAGCTATGTCAATTATTTCCATATAAAACTGATACTGTATTTTATAGACAAATTCATGCAGCCTACTAAAATAATAAAGTAATATAAAATGATTATCCAGATTAGACTTTCATATATCAGAAATTTGGAGAAGCAACAATGGTGTTTCAAAAACTGTTATAAATATAACTGTAGAAAGAAGTTAAAAATATAGAATATTTTCTTTAAATGAGGAGAAACTTTCACTTTTAAAATGCTTTCAAAGACATAAACTAAATTTAAGCCTACCTTCAATGAAAATAGTCCATCTGTTTCAGAGAACGAAAATTAAATTTTGCTTCCATCAAAACTGTATAAATTTCCTCACATAGATAATTCTATAAAAATATGCTTTGCAAAATTTTAGGGAGAAAAAATATACAGGTGAATCTCTTACAAAGTTATTGTACTATATCTTAATGTTTCTATTGACCAGAAAAAAATAATAATGTTAAGAGCTCTCTGATGTAACTATGTAGTAGACTTCAAAGGCTAGGTGTTTTTAAGAGAACATCCAGTGTATATGCAGTGCCTATTAAGGAGACTCTAGAAAAATATCATATGAGAAAGAAAATATCAAAAGTTATATTTAAATTGTGCCTCTTTGAAATATGTGTTTTGTCATCACTAATCCTGCTTTGTATATAATACGTGAACAGGCTACTCAATAAAATCATGAAACTTCAAAATGCTTCATGACAATGGAAGCAAAGCACCATGATTTAATTTATAAGAATTTAGAATTGTTCATAAGAAAATATATGGAAATCAAAGAACCAAATACTGAAAGCTACATCTTTATCAAATGTGTCTTCAGTGAGAACATTATTCTTATTGATTAACTGCATTGATAAACGTGCTTTTGAGAATGTTTGTTGTAAATATTTAAGAAAGGCTACAGGTAAAAAGAGATCATGTATTGTTGTATGTTATGAGTCAGTGCCAAAAGAAATGATGAGAAGACCCAATGAATTTCCTTTAAAGGTCTCATTGTGACTTCTCTCTCTCAAAGTGAGCCCAGAGCTCTAGAAATATCTTAGTCTTATTTAGGGTCAAGGAACGTGCTCAAGTACCTAAACACATTAGCAAAGAAAGGCTACAATCTCTGATCTCCAAAATTTGCCTAATTCTAGGTTCACACAAATGCTAATTAAAAAGATTCCAAGCAGAGGAGGAGACAAGCATTGACACCGAAAGCAAGAGAGGAGAGAACAAACATAGATCCTTCAGGGGAAGCTGTTGTCTTCCTACTTGAATCGCAGCTTTCTGAAATTCCCAAGTAAGTAACAACAGCTATCCCTGGGCTTTCTTTATTGCTGTTCACTTCTTGAGATACTAATTTGTTTATCTCTACATATCCCCACTTTTACTTTTTATATGGAAAAATATTTTTAGAAGCATCAGCGTGAGGACTGTACACTTTTCATCCATAGCTTGTTGCTGGACTAGTCCTCATTGCCAAACTAAGCAGGATATACAAATAGTACAGAGATGACATACACAAATCTCTGTTAAAATTGAACTAAACCATGAGATAACTTAAAAAGGATTGAAGTTTTCAATGCCATTAGAGTCACTTTGTAAGGGATCAAGTTCGTGCCATGAAATAGGAGTTATAAATGAAGTATTCCAATCTCATTTTAAACAAATTTGACATTGTAGATTAACAATTTGACTTCCCAACATAACTACAGCGTGTTCTAAATCACTTATCTTAGTATTCAACTCTGAGTCTATATGCTCTTGAGAAGTCCATAATTGTTTTGAGTCCTTCTGCCATTGCTGTACAAAATGAACAGTTTGTAAAACTTACGTGAATGCTGCTGCGGCTGTAGCATCTGTGGATGTTAAGGCAATGATGAGTTTAAACTTTCCTTTAGTTCTCTTCTTTAAAACCTCCAGCAAATATTGGAGTAGCATCATGGAAGGGGAGTCTTGCCACGGGCAATGTAGTGGCATTGGAAGCCAGATTCTGGTCCTTGTCCTAAGAATATAGATGTTATCCCTAGAAAAAGTAAATCTAATAGAAAAATGTTATACATGTATATAAAGAACAATTGCGACATATAATTGTAGAGTTAGAGGAGTTTTTTTAATAAACAACAGGTGAAGGAGGTGAATACATGCATGAGTAGAATGAGTTGTGTACCTTTTAAATAATGAGGCATTTTCATCTCAATTTCTTTTCTTCTGCCGTCCAGGCAGAGCCATAAGCGCTCCAATTTATGATGCTTCTATCAGAAGTATTAACTAACTCCTGGGCTGCTCCTCTGCTACAATGAACCCTAATCATTAAGATAAGCAACAATGATATTCTGCCAATATGGCCGATCTTGTGGTGGAAACATTCTATTAGCAGCTATACTTCTAAAGACTTTTCCTTGGAGATGAAAATGTCTACTTTTTTCTTCCCTTACCTTGGTGTTATTATTTACCAGACTTTTTCCATCAGTGAAATCTATTACTGAGCGGTGGATTTGGAATATAAACGCAATAACTAAAATTACCTTTAATACTTACCAGAAACGACAATAATGCCATCATACTGATGCAGGAAGAAAAAATTGATCCGTGGTGTATAACATCCAAATGATATATTCTTCTGGCTCCCTTCAGGTGATGATCAATCTTGGATGTCAATTTTTTTGACCTTTGGTGTTTTGGCCTGGCACACAGTAGGAACATCTGCCCCCTCCATCATTGCTAGTATCTTGCCTTCTGTGTTATCTCCTTCAGGGCCTAGCCCTGTCTTACTGCCTATAATATTGCTATTTAATTCGGCTGCTTGCAGCATTTCTCACTATGAAGAAGTAACCCAAACTAGTCTGAGGGATTTATAGGCAATGACCACTCTGGCTTCTTTAGGTTGAAAGGGGTCATAGTTGGAAACCAGCAGTCAGAGATGCTCTCCAGAGGTTCTATCTAAAGGCCCTCAAGAGACACCAGACAATTTTATCTTTGGTGGGTAGAACAGCTTAAACCTTTTATTTATGGTGTCTCACAGTTTGTTATAAGTCCCTCTACCTGTAGTTATAATTATCTCTAAATTTTGAGAAATCATGAAAACCAGAATACCTTGTGTTACTGTCAATGCTTTTAAGTTATCTAAGTGTAGTACAGCATATTTTTTAGTTACACCTTGTGAGAGAACAATGACACCAGGAAGCTATATTTATTTGTGTGTTTTATTCTAATTTTTGAGGTATGATGACAAAGTAAAACCAGGGTTGGAGAAGAACAAAGAGACCCATGAAAATATCCAGAAATAGGCTGGGTTTTCCTTTGGTCATGATTTCTCAGGGCACCTCAGTGGAGATGACAGAGACTGTCTGGACAGCAGGAGCAGGCAGGCCCAATGCCCTTCAGACCTACTGGACCTTCTGGTAAGCTGAGTCTGAGCTCGGGGGCCTTTGCTTCAGTGTGCACTCTCACTTCTAGTGCCTGCCTTGGCAGTCAGGGCATGGCTTCTGGGCTACTTAAGACAGTCCCTCTTATGCTTTCCTGGCTTCTGACAGGAGTAGCATGTGAACTTCCTCATCATTGAGCTGTTCTTGTAGCCCAGAGGATCACACTTCACCTCAAATATTAGGATTTGAGGCCGGAGCAAGGCATCCATTTTTTATGTCTTTTGTTTTCTCTCCCTGGTTTTCTCCTGGTTCCAATTATAGGAAATTGTTTTCTTAGTGTCCTACAAGGTATCACATGAGTCTTTTCATTTGTTCCCAGGTATGTAATGGGGCTTACTGGGTTTTAAGAAGAAGCCATCTGAATGATATCCTATTTAAAATAAGTCTTTTATTTCATCAATCAGAGGATTTATAACAGAATGTTCGCACTTACTCATTTCATGGGTTTTATTCACCAACCTGGTACTCAAACTGCTTTGCCACTTTCTGTAAAATCACAAGAAAAACTTACTCCCCATCTCTGGATATCACTTGGAACTCATTGATAAATATCATTTAGAAAAACAACAGGCTGTTGCAAAGGAATGCTCACTTATTTTGTCCAGTGATGATCTGTAGCAGAAGATCCATCTGGCAGCTGTTTTTTAAAAATTAATATAAATAAAGCTTTTTGTACTATTAACCTGTGTGTATTCCTATGTATTCCCGCTTTTTAAAAATGAGTATTTCTTTTAAACTTCTATTAGCACATTTTATAACTGTGCATGGATATTCTAATATTAAGTCCCTATAGAATATTAACAGATAAAAGTTACATATTTTTACACAGAAATTTAGAAATCAACACCATATTTAACACTGTAGTAAGACAATGATGACATTTCGTGGCTGGTCTTGAACTCGCACTGATCCACCTGCCTCAGCCTCCCAAGTGCTGGGATTAGAGATGTGTACCACCACACCCTGTCAAAGCCCAATTTTAATGCCATTTTTAATTTAGAACTGCGTTAAGCAACCATATTTAACTAGGAGTTAAAATAATTTTAAGTAATCTTTTAAAATATCCAGGGGCAATGGCCTCATATCTTTGTAGTAGCTCTCCCTGGAGGCCATCTGCATTTGCATTTGAAAAGCCATTAAAATGCTTTTCATTTAATTAATTTTTATTTTTTAGTACACTGTTTCCTTTTACAATTTTGAAACTTCACACAAATGAATGACCAGGTAAGCAGTATAAGAATTTGATGTGATATAATCACTATCAATAATTACAAAATGTACAAGTAAACCTTTCCTAGTAAGGCTACTTCACCCAGTAGTTTAACCAACAGTATCTTTGGATATGAAACCAAAAATATCTCTATGAATTTTATATATTCCATATGCAGGTTGCAAAAACTGATTTTCTATTGCTACAATTTTTAAGGCTGCACTTCCTACTGTGGCATGAAAAATGTCTGAGACACTTTGTTTTGGTTGGTTGTGATTCAAAGGAAGCTTCTGATACCCTTTATTGTTTATGTCTGGGCCCCAAGGAAAATGTCCCATTGTCCAGTTATCCTACTGATGTAAAGTTTGCACAATTTTATCAAATATGGGGCCACATTCATTTACCGGATATTTTCCACTTTTACATTTTGGACACAGCCCTGCTGACTTACTTTTATCTTTGCCCTTTTTCTTTTCTTATATTTACAGTCCTTTTTCATATACCCCACATTGCCACAATTAAAACATTTTGTAAAATTTTGTTTACATGAATTTTGTAAAGTGATGATAACTAAATTAGATTTATAAGGTTCAGAATGTATGAAATGTACTATATGATGGACTATGTCCCAGATAATATTTGCCTCTTGCTCCCATTCATGCTCCTGAGCATCCAAAAAGTCCTCAGAATCAGAGGACAGAGACTGAAGAGCCAGAAATTTTCGCGTTACTTTTTTTTTTTTTTTTTTTTTTTTTTTT
>PVJA010021501.1:0-22966 GCA_004027025.1 Myocastor coypus | reverse complement strand
TCTGCAGCATCCTCACCAACTGAAACTTTTGTAGGACTGCCTTCTTGAGTCTGAAGAATCAGCCGCAGTCTTGATTTCTCAGTGGCAGACAGCGGGGGCCCCAAAGCCAAGGAGACTTAAAGGAATAGGTTCTCCTTGCTGATGTGCTTTGGACAGAGCTTTCATAACTCGTTTAAAATTTTTACGTTTACAGCAGCCCTTCCCGTAGACAACCGGTTCTCAACCTGTGGGTCATGACCCCAGCAGAGGTCGAACGACAAAAACACAGGGGTCGCCTAAAGCCATCATAAATCATAACTGTAGCAAAATTACAGTTTTGAAGTAGCCATCAAAATTATTGTTTGGTTTCGGGCCACCACAACATGAAGAACTGTATTGTGGTGTCACAGCATCAGAAAGCTTGAGAACCACTGCCTTAGACTGAATCCAACTAAAAACACATTCAGCTACCTTATCTTCAACAAAGGGACCAACTATGCTTTCTGGAAGAAAGATAGCTTCTTTAACAAATGGTGCTGTAAAACCTGGCCTTCTACATGCCAAAAACTGAAACTTCACGGAGGTCTATTACCATGTAGTAAACTAAAGTCAAAATGGATTAAAGATTTAAATATTTACAAAGAAACATTAAATCTCCTGGAAGAGAAACTGAGAGGAAATCGTGAAGACATTGGGGTAGGCAAACAGTTCATGGAGCGAAATCAAAACGCATGTGTAACACTTGAAGGAATCAACAACTGGGACCTTTTCTTGTTGAAAGGCTTTTGCATGTCAAAAGAAATTACCAACAGAGTTAAAAGACAGCCTACAAGTTTGGAAAAAAAGTAACTAATAGGTACTCAGACAAAAATCCTCTATGTAGAATTAAAAGAACAAACATTAGAGCCACAAATTTAAAGACCCAATCCAGAAATTGGCATCTGACATAAACACACCCTTCTCAGAGGAAGAAATACTAGAAGCTAATAAATACATGAAGAAATGCACACCAGTAACCATCTGTGAAATGCAAATTAAAGCAACACTTAAATACCATCTCATCCCAGAAATCATGGCTATCATTAAAGAAATCAAACCACAGCAAATGTTGAAGAGACTATGGGGAAAAAGGAACCCTTTTCCACTGTTGGTAGCAATGCAGACTGGCAATCTTTATGCAAATCATTGCAAAGACTCCTTAAAAAACTAGAATTGGAAATCCCATTCAATGCAACTATCCCCCTAGTGGGAATTTTCCCAGAAGAACTGAAAATACAATAATGTAGTGATGCTACTGCACCTACATTTATAGCAGCACAGTTTTCATTGCCAAATCTTGGAAACAACCAAAATGCCTGTCACCTGAAAATTGGATGAAAAAGATGTAGTGCTTTTGTACAATGGAGTGTTACTCAGCTATAAAGAATGATAAACTTGAAATCTTCATATATAAGTCGATGTAGCTTGAACATATACTCATAAGTGAAATAAACCAGATCTACATGTATAAACATTGTATTGTCTCCCTAGTATAAGAACTCAAAAGAGGAAATAAAAATGCAAAGGTATAACACAGCTAAATGGAAATCAAGTATTGAAGGACCAATCAATAGACAGAAAGGAGAAAAGTTAGGAAACATAGCAGGGGCAAAGTCATGTAATTATACACACAGGATAGTTAAAGCAAATGTCCTAAGTATCTCCAAGAGATTTTTGAAGATAGAAGTTAATTGGTAGAATTCTTATACTGACTAACTATATATGCTAATATCTGTCAAGTAAGCAACTATACTGAGGATTGCAGTGTGCAACACTGAAACCATGATTGGAATTCCTTTCATTCCAGTCTTCTAAATGCATGCTGCTTCTACTATTATATCAGTGATTGTCATAATCTCTCCCAAAGAAATGTTTGATTAAGAATGACAACAATACTAAAAGATAATAAGATACAAGAAAAAATACTTGTTAATACTTGTAGTAGATTATTCTGCTACTCTTTAGCATATGACTCATTTCCTAAATTTATGTGTATGTGCAATCATTTTTTTTCACTTTCTATAGGAATTTAAAATTTAAAATATCAAAGATATGTGGAAAATACATATTTTGTGTCATGTCTTTGGTGTTTCATATTGAGAAAGATAGTTCTATTAACATTAAGTTTCTATATTATAAGGAATAGTATCATTAGGAACCTCTTGTAGAGAGTTAAGAACTTAAGTGGGCAGACCAAAAATTAGAGAAAAAGGATGGCCAAAATAATGACACTAGCCTATCAAGGCCAGGGAGGTCAGGACGTAAGAGCACCTATACTGTAACATCCTGTAACTCATTGGAGTCTGAAATTTTCTTTTCAAGGAGATTATAGGGCCACAGAGAAAAGGGATTTATGATGTATAGTATGCCTAAGGTGAGTCACCTAGAGAAAAATATTCTCTCAGACTCTCACAGAGGGCAAAGCATTCAGGCAATGGCTGTGACTCATCCAGATGGCTGAGACTGACTAAAGTTCTACAAAACACTGTACATAATTTCAAGGCAAATCCTGAGGAGATTTGACTGACCTTGTCAGATACAAAAGTTACATGTTTTGTTATATATTTCTTGCTTTAATTTGGCCTTAACCACACGACAGAAAACTATAACCAGGAGCCACAAAAAGTAAAGCCAAATTAGTACGCTTAATTGTAAAAAGCTCAAGTTAATAGCTTCTGACAATGCTAGTTCTGCCAGTAACCCACTACTATTATGGAATATTGGACTATGTATACAACTACTTTCTTTTATTTCCATGAGAAGAAATATTTTTACCAATACCATTTACAAAAGATATCATGTCTGCATCTTATACTCTGAACAGGTACTATGAAGAGAACAGTATGCATTGTACTAATAATTGAGGCTGTTCAAAAAAATGAAAAGAAAATCATATTGCCAGTTTATCAAGAAACTTTCAATGTATAAAACTTCTAAAATTTTGTACCAAGAAATACATGCATTATGTGAAAGTACATTACCTATAAATTGTAGGTACACAAAAATGAGAAAAGTTACCATATATGTTACCATAATATTTTCTTAAACGTCTTATTCAGTACATTTTCTCCTATTTATCTATTATTATATATTACTAAAGTTTATCACTCTTATTATGTTAAAGAAAGTAGCAAGAACTAATTGTACAATAAAAAGATAATACTTTATATTGAAACAATATTTATGGGTTACTGATGATTTATTAAACAAATTTTAAAGAAAAAGAAAACGTAACAAGAGTTAATACAATAACATCAAATAACTTACGAAGTTTGTAGCATGTCTTTGATCATTTTATCCTTCATACAGATATTCCCATCAACACTCTGCTTTTTTCTAATAAATTCCATATTTTTTAAGGTTTTAAGACATTTTACTGGTATACATTTAAACCATTCTCTGAATACCACTGACATTTGTAAGCATAAATAGAACATTCGTCATCATCAGAACAGAATTGCTATAGATACTTTATAAGAAAAAATAGATAAATCTTGTTCTTAAGAAACTGGGCAAGAGCATGAATATTTTTGGAAAGTGTTAATTTTTTATTAATTTTGATAAAATTATCACCAGTTAAATGACATATAACATACTGCTCATGTGTTAATGACTGATTAGAGACTTTGTTAGCTGCAGAATGTAAATAAAGAGAATATAATATAAAAGTAGTCAATAAAATCTTGTATCAATTGTAGTGATGTAGTGATAAGATTGAAGACCAATTAATGTCACTAGAAGTGATGAATTATAGACAGAGCCCAGGGAGACCTGCCTTCTGTTGCTTGGCAGTCCCAGAAAGCTGGGCTTGGAGTTTCAGGTGGTGGCTCCTCCTGTGGGTGCCCTGTCCTTGAATTATGGACAGAGCCCAAGGAGGGCTGCCTTCTGTTGCTTGAGAGTTCTGGAAAGCTGGGGCTCAAGGTTGCAGATGACGGCTCACCCCCTGGGTGTCCTGTTCTTTGTTTAATCACTACATGACAGCAATTGTTGCCTCCTCCCTTGCTTGAAGTATTATCAGTTAGCATTTGCATGAGCTCAGTGCCTGGAATGTGCCATATCTAATAAAGTAGTGCTATAGGTTCTTTAGTCATTTTTTTAATGTTGAATAAAAAGAAGAGACTTCTGAGGCTCTGGGCTCACTGAGAGAGACAAATCTCGGCTAGTCCTCTGAAGCTACATTCATCAGGTCTTCTCGTCATTTCTTTCAGCACCAGACAAAAATCATACAATGATCAATCTTTTTTTTTTTTCTTTTTGTCTTTTTGAGACAGGTTCTCGCTATGCAGTTGAGGCTGGTCCTGAGCTCACTTTTGTAGCCCAGGCTGGTCTCGAACTCGCACCGATCCTCCTGCCTCAGCCTCCCGAGTGCTGGGATTACAGGCGTGAGCCACCACGCCCAGCCACAATGATCAATCTTAAGAAGAAAAGAAAATCTATGCTATCTCTCCTTTCCTACTGATTTATTTGTATACATTTGATATTATTAGAGTTGATTATGTAAATATAAAGTTTCAGCAAAATTCCATGCATTTTTCTTACAAAATGAATGGTTATTATAATACCATTTTTAATTTATTTTTAAAATTTTTTTATTTTTGTATTTATTATTGTTATTCTTGTTTCAGAACCTTTGTTTGTTTATTCACTCATTTTTATGGCCAGCTCAGCCCACCCTGAGGGCAGGGGCCGCACAGCATGTGGGGCCGGGGATCGAACCACGGTCCTTGAAGCCGCCCAAGCTTCCCAAAGCAGGCGCTTTAGACCACTGAGCCATCCCGCCGGGCCTGTATAAAACCATTTTTTAAAATAACTATGCTTTCTGCATAGATTTCAAATATTATTGTGTATTCACTTGTGGTATATATTTGGTTTTTCTAAATGTGGTATTCTATTTAAATTTTTATCTAATACATTTACAGTGCAAAATAATCTTCAAATAGGTTATGATATAGTAATTTATGTGTGGAATTTACTTTTCAGGAAGCAATTAGAAGTGTGTCACAAACAGGGAAAGATTACTCAGTTCTCTGTTGTGTTTTGTCGAAGGAAATCACCAACAGACTTCAAGGAAAATTCAGAAATGAAAGAAAAGAAAAAAAAAATCTCCTTAGTTCACTGTCCCTCAGATCAATGTTTTCTATTTAGAACACAAACATTGAAAAGTACCAGGCACTTAAAATTTAAAAAAAAATCAGTCAAAAAAAATGAGAGTGAGATAGACAGTCTTCCTACAGGAAGAAATAAAAATAGCAAATAAACATATGAAAAGAAAGTTCAACAACATTGGTCACTTGAGAAATGCAAATGAAAACAACACTATGATTCAATTCACCCCCCAAAAGAATGGCTATCATTAAGTAAAAGACCAATTACAAAAGCTGGGGGGATTCTTGCCAAAATTGAACCCTTTCCCAATGTCAGTGGAAGAGCAGACTTGTACAACCACCATGGAAATCAGTGCAGAGATTTCTCAAAAGGTAGAATTGGAAGCCCCATTCAACCCAGATATTCCCATCTTGTATATTTTTCTAGGAGAACTGAAAACATCACAATATAAGAATATATACACATCCATGTTTATGGAAACACAATTTATCATAGCTAAACCGTACAAGCAACACAAATGCCACCAACTGAAGAATAGATTAAAATATGGGGTACAGTTATTTAACGTAGTATTGTTTGGTCATATAAAGATCATTTCAAGGCTTTTAGGATAAATGGGTGTGTTTAGGAAACATACTAATAAGTGAAATAAATCAAACCCATATGCATAAACATTGAATTGTCTTAGTGCAAAAGCTTGAAAGAGTATATAAAATCTGAAATTTACAATAGATATCATAAAATGGAAAAAAACTAAACAAGTGGAAAGAGCAATTTAGATAAGGGAAAGGACAAAAAAATTAAAGGGAAAAACTTGTATGTATATACACAGGATAGCTAGAATGATCTTACTTACAATTTCTTTTGATCATTTGCAAAGAGCAGTTAATGCTTAAATTTATTTTGCCAAACTTTACTTTCCTATATTGGTATTTTGAGCAACCAATTTGAGGACAACAATGTACAATATAACAATCACTGGTATGTCCAATCATTTTGTTTGGTAAAATTCTGTGTCATTTCTATTTTTTTACTATTCTTTTCTAATTAAAAAAACAAAAATTAAGATATAAATTGTTGTTCTTCCAAAAACGTGCAGAAATAATCAGAAATTTTTATAATCAATATTATCAGAGCACTAGAAAACTTCTTCCCCAGCTCAGTGGTAATCATGAGATAAGTAGCCTATGGTACCATTATGAAGCTCTCACCTCTGGTTCTTCAGAGGAAAAGAATGATCTTTAAAATTTATTGTGACTATCTAATCTAACATGTGTAGGAGCAATTTGAAAGATTAAAGCAAAATATCTTCTTTTCCCAAGGTGGCACTCACGCAGGCTGGAAAAACACTGCGTGCTGCTTGAAAATATTATGAGGTAACTCAGAGTGGTCTGGGTCAAGAGCTTAAAACAAAGGCAGTACATCTAAATCATGAAAGTAAACCCAGGAATATTTGGAAAGCTTAGGAAGTTGCTTTTTTTTTTTTTGTTTGTTTGTTTGTTTGTTTTATTTGCTGGCATTTCATGAATTCTGACAAAGCACTTGCTAAACATAAGGTATGCCTTAAGCACTCAAAAATTACCTAAGAGAGATGGAAGACAATCTGATTTGAATCATTACCAAATGACAATAATGAACTACAGATTTTCAACAAAAATTATAAAGTACAAAATGATGCAAAAAAGAGCTGTTGAAAATCAACACACAGAAAAAAAATAAAATAAAGAAAAAGAAAATCAACACACAGAAACTATTCTCAAGGAAGCTTTAACATTTAACTTAGTAGACAAAAACTTTAAATCACATATTTAAAATATGATCAGAGCTCAATTGGAAGCTAGAAAAGAAAACTAAATAAAAAGCGAAGAACTATGTATGAATAAAATAAGAAAATTAATTTGATGTAAGTTTCAAAAATGACCCAAAAAATTCTGGAACTAAAATGGCAATAAGAAAAACAAATAAAATCATTGTAAGATGTCTTAGTTACTTTTTACTCATTGCTGGGCCAATACCCAACATTCAAAATGAGGGAAGGAAAGGTTTATTTAGCTCACAGGTTGTGGAGGTTTCAGGCCATATTTGGCTGGTCCAAGGCTGAGTGGAACAGGGCAGAAAGCATCCAGTTCATGGTGGAAGAACAGCAATAAAATGGTGGCAGAGATAGCCAGCCAACAGGGCAGCAGAACAACAGCTCTAGTCTGTCTCTCTGTCTCTCTCTCTCTCTTTTTTTGTCTTTTTGAGACAGGGTCTCAGTATGCAGTTCAGGCTGGCCTTGAGCTCACTTTTGTAGCCCAGGCTGGTCTCAAACTCACACCGATCCTCCTGACTCAACCTCCTGAGTGCTGGGATTACAGGCGTGTGCCACCACGCCCGGCTCTGTCTCTCTTTATATTCCTATCAGGCTCTCTGCCTTAGGATATCTGCCCCAGACCACACCCATAGTCTCAGCCTTACTCAGACTGATAATCCCATCAGTACTAAAACACATAATCCCAGTGACTCATGAGTCAAGTCTCAAGCTATAGAAGTCCCCACCCAGTGACTACATGAGGCTTTGGGGGGACAACTAGACATAAAACATAGCATAAGGGTTCAATGGTAGATTCAAATAAGCAGAAGTGTAAATCAGAATACTTAATGATAGAGTAATTAATTATTTAGTTTGAGCTGCAAAAGGATAAAGAGAAAAATGGAACAAAATATAATAGACCTGTATTCATGAGAGCAATATATACATATACAGAAATTTCAGAAAGAGTAGAGAAACAGAGAAAGGATAGAAAATTTATTTGATGAAACAAAAGCTCCAAACTCACAAAATTTGATACAAAGCTTTAATTTATACATCTATGAAGATCAATTACCTCTGTGCAGAAAAAATGAAAAACCCCCACTACCACGAAGTATAATCAAATTGCAAAAGGCAAGGAAGAAAATACTGAAAGTATCAAGAGCCATAAAAAGCAAAGCCATATTAATATGTTAAGCTGTAAATGGCTTAAGTCAACAGCTTCCAACATTTGCAGTTTTGCCATAACCTACTACTATTATGAAATGTTGAACTATACATACAAATACTTTCTCTTAGTTCTAAGAAAATCAATATTTGTACCAATAGTGTTTAGAAAAGTTATCATATCTTCATCTTTTACTCTGAACAGCTACTATGGAGACAACAGTATGTCTTTTATTATTGTGGCTATCCTACTAACATGTTTTAAACCTCTCAGTGTTATTTCTTCTTGAAAGTAATAAAATTAAAAATAAAAACTGAGGAAAAGAACGTATGAAGAATTTAACATGCAGAAGCTCTTCAAGGATAACATGTATTTTATTATCACAAAACAAGTCTTTAATTACTGAAATAATAAAAACAGCTAAAGGAACAAAAGTAAACATATCTGTCAACCAGAAAAAAAAATACAAATGTGATAAAATTGTCTTTTAAAAATGAAGAAAGAGCCGGGCATGGTGGCTCACGCTTGTAATCCCAGCACTTGGGAGGCTGAGGCAGGAGGATTGGTGCAAGTTCGAGACCAGCCTGGGCTACAAAAGTGAGCTCAAGGCCAGCCTCAACTGCATATCGAGACCCTGTCTCAAACAGACAAAAATAAATAAATAAATAAATAAATAAATAAATAAATAAATAAATAAAATAAAATAAAATAAAAAAAATAAAAATGAAGAAAGGCCAGCTTGATAGCTCAGTGGACTATGACCCCTGCTTAGGCAAACACAGTGGCTGAGTTTTGATCCCTTGTTTGTCATGCTGACCCTGACTGTGGAGTTCTCTGAGATTGCAAATGAAACTGCATATAGTAGCCCGCACCTATAATCCCAGCTCTTGGGAGGCTAAAAACAAGAGAATAACTTTGAGTCTGAACTATGTACTGAGATCTTGAACACCCTGTAGACCCTGCCCTATATACAGAAAAAAAAATGAAGGAGAAACTAAAGCAGTCCCATAAAGACAAAACTATGGGAGTTTGCTAAGAAAAGACATATCACAACTACTGAAAGAATTACAACTGAAATGAATAAATGCTAGGCAGTAAATCAGTGTCATACAGAGAAATAAATGACAATGTTGAATATAACTATATTAGTAATATACAACCAAATTGTTGTATTTAACTTTTAATTGCTTTTTTAAATTAAATAGCACAATTCATACATAGTTTCAGTATATCTTAATATTATATGATGTATAAAAGTATTAGAATGGAAAGAAAAAGATAATGACATCTAAAATTGGTAGTATGGGGCATATATAGAATATTCATGCAGGAGGTACAAAAGCAAACTATTTGGAAGCCTCCAGTTGGTTCTGAAAATATACATCACAGTGATCAGCTCTTTCTTTCTTTCTTTCTTTCTTCCTTTCTTTCTTTCTTTCTTTCTTTCTTTCTTTCCTTTTTTTTGCAGTACTAGGGATTAAACTCAGTACCTTGTACTTACCAGGCAGGTGCTAAAATAACCAGCTGTTTCTAAGAAATTAAAAACAACAGGAAGTGTAACAAGCACTGTTACATGGGCAACAAACATAAACTGAATTATACTTTCTTGAGGTGGTAAAATTTTTGCTGAATTTATCTGCTCTTTTAGTTTCATGCCAAATATTTCCTGGATATATAATCTCTGAAGATAAACTGGGCAAGCAAACCAATTTTACAAGGCCCAACAAGAAGCAGTAACATTAAGGCTATCAATGTCATAGGATGAGCCCTAGCCATGTTCCTAAAAATTGGTCTATTCTCGTGGCACAAAACTCCATAGAAATTAGAGAAAAATCGCAGTTATCAGAAGAGTCAGGACATTAAAATATAAATTATATATGTAAGCTGAAGCAAGGACTGTATTAAGCAGCCTGTATATTTAAAAATCTTCAAGGGGAATGATGCATTGTGGTATGGAGAAATTTTTTGAAAGGTGTCAGACTGTCATCCACAGTATCCAGTGTTCTCTTTTCTAATATGTCTGCAAACAGTTGAATCCTATTCCACTCTGCCACATACCTGCTAACTAAGGTGGGCCCACCAAAGCATGACTGCCTGGTTAATCTTTTATTCTAGTCTGTGAGGCAAAGATAGTTTAGATTTCAAAAGGAAAATTAATATATCAACACATAAAAAGAAATTAGAAACAGAAGAGAAAGAAATATAGGATGAATGAGAGACGAAAGAAAAGAAAGACAGAAAAAGAAAGAAAGAAAGAAAGAAAGAAAGAAAGAAAGAAAGAAAGAAATGAAAGGAAAGTCTGCTGAAGGCAATATACAAATCATAAAAAATCAGCAATGCTATAGGACATAAAAACACCTTCTAAAAATGATTTTTTTCTTCTTGGATAGCAAAACACCATCAGAGAAGGCCTTTTACTCTTATCTTTCAATTTTTGCTTTGAATCCTACTATAAAACACTGATACCTAGAATTACAGTAGTCACATATGTCTGCAAAATAACAAATTTAAGCAATAAAAGTGAATATGGTCATGGTAGTACAGTAGAAGATTTTAAAACTCACAGATCTTCATGGTATTTTTTTTCCAGTTATGGACATTTGTAATGTACCTATGTCCAGCCCTCTGTTTAAGAATTGAAAACTATCCTGTGGTTTACTTATATTAATTACTTAGAAAAATATTACTACATCATTTCTAACATATCTAAGTCATATCTTAACTTATTTGAATTCAGTGAGCAAGGAATGCCTAAAGTAAATAGGACAAATTCTTAAAGTTAGTATTGTATTTTCTTTTCTCCATAAGGAGATAATATATCCTAATATATTTCAGCAAGGGGTCTTAAGGGAGATAGAAGACGATAAATTTAATTATGAAAATGTTAAAATATTATTAAAATAAACACTAAGGGACATAAACCAGTGAAAAAGTATAAAAAAACTTTTTATACATTAACAATGAACTCAGTAAAACATATTTAAGAAAGTCATTTCTTTTTCAAGAACATAAAAGAGAAAGCAACAAATATAAATTAAAACAAGAAGTGTTTTCTACCAAATATTCACAGATACAAAGTAATTGAGAAGGAGCTAGTATTTTTATTTTATTGAAAACAAAAAATGTTTCATGGTATTTTTGGTTATTGTTGAAGATATAACAGTAATGTTCTAGTTCTGTACATTTACACATGTAAGAAGTCAGTATTTATTCAAACTCAAAATCATGATTCAGTATAGGACTTGTTCTTTTTATGATGCTGGAGAGCTTACGCACTTTAGTGTGGCATTCACTTACATTATAAGCATTATAAGATGGTCATGCTTTTAAGCATTATAAGATTGACATGTTTTGAAACAGGCATTTCCGCAAAGCCAAAAGAGGTGAAGGATTATATATTCAAAATGTATCAAACTGCATGAACATACCTTGTAAACCTCATGTATATTATTTAAATTATATCTTTTTCAACCTGGATTACATACTTCTTAAAGAAGTAGGAGAAAGAGGAGGAAATTAAGAAGTATATTTTCCTATTATACATATTGATGTTATTAATAAGATTTCTGCACTTTTTTTTTTTCATCTTAGAGTTGCACACATCACAGTAGCAAACTAGGTCTTTGGAAAATACAGAGCATTAGCATAATTAGAGTGGCTGACCAGATTGTCTTACCAGAGGGTACAGAGCATACAGAGGCAACCAAATGTTAAAAACTGACTGCTGGAATGCAGGGACCAAAAGTCAAACCAAAAAATAAATGAAATAAATTTAATTTCTAGTAATATGCATAGTTCCTTTTAATGGATTAAGGATGTGCTGCATTTTAAAAGATACTGTGCATCGTCAGAAGTTTTAAATTTTATTTTCACTGAAATAATTATTTTACAATCCATGAGGCAAAATGAGGGGCAATGTAACTGACTGATTCTTCTGTTTCACAATAAACTTCATAAGCATTTAATATATTTAGTAAATGTCATTTAGAGAATGGATTGGTTCCAAGTCTGAGTATCTCTTGTTTGATATACATCATTCCTTCTAAATAAAATTGTATTTTATATTCAGTGAGATTCATGTATCGTCCCTTAAAAGTCTAGTTTATCCTCAAACTAAGAAAACATAGCAAAGAGTGAGAATAAGTAATGCTCACCTTTTACAGAATCTTATCCTATCAAAAGCAACCTCAAGTACTATATATTTGTACAGTCTCTTCAAAGACACTTTCATAGTTATGTTTTTATGAATGAAATTAAAAATCCCTGGGACCTCACAGGAAAGGGATAAATGAATTATGGTGTGTCTAGGGAGAGTTACCTGGGGAGAAAACGTTCTCTCAGGCTTTCACAGAGAGCAAACTGGTCGAGCATTGGCCGTGACTCATCCCTATGGCTGACACTGACAACAGTTCTACAAAGCACTGCATATGGTTCCAAACTTAATCCTGAGAAGATTTGATCCTGGACAGTACAAATGATGAAAGTTTTCTTAGACAGGTCATGCTTTGGCTTACCCTTGATTATCCAGCAGAAAAATTTATTTACGAGGCATAAAACACAGAGATAGATTAGTATGATGAGCTGTAAGAGGCTTAAATCAACAGCCTTCAACATTGCCAGTTTCACCAGTAATCCACTGCAATTATGAAACACTGGACTATGTATACAAGAACTCCCTCCTAGTTCAAAGTAGAAAACTTTTTATTCTCTTCTCCTTTTTCCACCCCCCGGAATCAATATTGATTAGAAAATTTGTCATGTCTGCACCCTGTGCTCTGTATAACATTTGTGAGGACAACAATATGCAATGTCTCAACTATTGTGAATGTGCTACTAACATGTTTTGAAACTCTCATATTGTTATCTCTTATTAAAAGTAATAAAAATTAAAAAAGAATCCCTAAAAAAATTTTATTTCTTCAATAGCAAATAGGCTCACATGTTAAAAGCTTAAAATCAGGTTTCTGATTGTATTTGTAACTGGAAAGATGACATCTATTCTCTTCCTTTGTCGGTCACTTTTTATCAGTAAACAAGACAAAAGGAGTATCTCACTCTTTTCTCTTTTCTCTTTTCTGGCACAAATAAATGATACCCAAAATAAAAGAAGGAAAAGCTAATTTAGCTCAGAGTTAGTGGAGATTTCAGTCCATATTCAGCTGGCTCCAAGGTAAAGTGGCATAGGACAGCAAAGAACAGACATTCACCACAGCAACAAAGAGCAGTGAGCAAAAGGAGTGGCAGCAGGTCAGGCAGGTAGATAGACTCTCTCCCCCTCCTTATGTTGTAATGCAAATTACCTGCCCAAGGGCAGGTGAAGCATCTACAACAGCAATAATTAATCACAAACTCCAGAAGTCACCCCATCCCTGCATTAGGCTTTAGAGCGATGCTATACACAAACTATAGTAAGGAGACATAATATAAATAAAACAAAAATCTAAAGACAGACTGAATTTTCTATGTCCTAAATGCTTTTCTATGTGAATGTTCTCAAGGCCCATATCTTTTGGGAACATGTGTCTTCAAAAGAAAAATACTAAAAATTTTCTAAAATGGGTTGTTATAAAGAGGAAATAAGATCAGGTATGTAAATATCACTTTCTCAAAGGTCAAATAATAGTCTGCAATAATTGCTATCAATATTATCATAATTTTCTGCTTTATGGGATAAAGTATTACTTCAATAATCAAACCCCTGGAGCTTAACAATTACAACAGCACTAAACACTAGTATTTAAAACATCCCATCATAATCTGGTACCTTATCTCATCTCCTACTTGTTCTCCACTGATACATACTGGAGAACAGAAAACAGAAAATCGCAACAGTTTTGCATATAGATCCATAAGCAATGCAAATTTTATAACTTTCTTATGTATTGTTTTTTTTCTTGGCTTTTACAACTTTACCTTTACAAAGGATATCCCAAATAGTCACTCATGACAAACAAGTAATTTGAGCATTTTAGGAGTTAAAAAATACTTTGAACATTTTCACAATGGCATTTGCCAGAAACAATAAGAGTATTCCAGGGTTTACTTAGCTATGGCAACATGGTTATTTTGCCATTAACAGAAAAACATGGTTAAATTAATGAGAAAATGACTGTATCTTAAAAAGCATACAGAGAAATTTATTTCACTGTCTACACATCAAATTAATATCTGTATTTTGGCACACCCATATTCATATCCATATCTATATTCATATTCAAAACAAAGGGTGTTCTGTGAGATACTTTTCGTTTTTCAGTAATTGTGCAATAATCAATATCTGCAGGTATGTGTATAAGTTAAACTGCGGTATGAGAAAAGTTACTATTAATATAAAAATATTTATAAATTATGTTGTTTATTGAACAAATGATCTGATTTGAAATGACATAACTTTGAAAATGAACCTCAACCTTTGTAGCATTGGGTACACATTAGGATTCTAACTTTAAATTTCAACACAAGAAAAGTTGATTGTGCAATAAATCTGTTTCTAGACATATGGAGAGAAAATATTTTCCCCTATTGTGTTTCAATACTATTTTCCAATTTCTATCTGTTAATATGGCCAATATTGAAATGTTGGACAATGTATAGTTGTAATTTTTAATTTCAAAGAAATGACAATTAATTTGGAGGAAATGCACACCCTGAAAACTCATAGATTCACTATTTGTTATCAGGTAAGTATACTAAAGACACAATAATCCATATCCAACCAGTAGGCAAAGAGATGGAACATGTTTTAAGAAAAAAAGTAATTTAAATTGATATTAAATTCGTTAAACCAGATAAGGCTTGTTGGAGAAAATAGCTGCAACTTTTGAGCGGAATTTTGAAGTTCAGAGACATGAATCAGCAGACAGGACATTTTAGTATGGAAACAATGTATCTTTAATAGAGGAGGGTTGTATCTGGGTAGACTGATGAAAGACCATGCTAATGATCAATAGCTGCAAGTAAATAGAGGTCACTGAAGGTCAGAGAGAGGAATGTAAATTTGATAATGAAACCACTTTAACTTTATGGGAAAAGAAATAACATAATAAAGCAAATTCAAACTAACAATGTAGTAGCACTGTGGTACAGATCATGGAGTTTGTTACTCAATTATGTGCTTTTAAATTCCAACTCTTCCACTTCCCAGTAACTTTGAAAGTTACAAAACTCCCATAGGAATTACTTTTCTCAGTTATAAGTGTGAAAATGGTGTGAATATGATAGAATTCACAGGAGGAGTAGGTGATTTCATCAAAACAAAATGATTAGTACAGTACTTTTCACTGTTCAATATGTATTAGCTTATATATTATCAAAGAAGGACTCTGAGCAGCAATATACATATGAGAGTTAGGATAGATATATAGCTACTTTGTCTTAGTTCATTGAAAATAAAATTTTGTTCTAATATTGTTTAAAAAACATATCAGCTCTACATTTAGTCCTCTGAATAACTACTATGAAAACACAATATGTATGGTATTAATTATTGTAACCAACTAACTTGTTTTGAATCTCTTTCATTGTTATTTTATCGTTTTTTCTCATTATAATGAATAAAAATATATAAAACTAAAATAAAAGAAAGAAAAAATTGTTATGTTTTTGTTTCAATTTCCTATGCCCTCTATTTAAGTCTTTATTCAATGATTTCCAGCTTTACCATTGAGAGAATCTGGAATTCACAAGTGCTATCCACACATATTTGCAATTTTAACAGTATATAAATATATTGAGATGATAAAATATTGTACCATTTACAATCACTAAAGAGGAAAATACGGACTTTCTACAAAAAATAAATACTGAGCACGTATAATGCGTACTCATTGGAGTAAGACATTCTGAATTTGCAACTGAATTCTGTCTACTGGCAATGTTAAATAATACTTTTTGTGTTTCTGAGTTTAAGTTGTTTCATTTACAACATAATAAAATAATTCTGTGAAACTCACAGAAGCGCTTACAAAATTAAATTTAATAAGATGATAAATTTAAAATTTTTAGCATAATACATGACATGCAGAGCTTAAAAATGGTAACTCTTACCATAATGAATACTATTTCAGTTAGTTATAACAAAAAAAACCCATAGGAGAACAATTGTTTCCCTTAACTAAATATATTACATTAAAAGAAATTTACAATGTGGCAGAGCTTCTAAATGAGTGGACTTGGATTTTAATTACTTCTTCTGATATTCTATTATACTTTGTCTTGTTATTTCTCTGTGTTTCCTTTCTCATCCAGATACATAGGGAAGATTGTTATTATTAATTTTGGTCTATTAAAATAATATTTAACTTTTTTTTCTTTTCTTTTGGCTATATTGTTATCATCTCAGCAGTAAAATAATTGTTTCTGCCTCTGTTGTTTCTAGATGCTTTGCAGAATTTCTTTGTGTTCTTGCTTCCAACAAATACCCTAAAATTGACCATCAAGTCTTTATTTATTTTGAACTACTAGTATTACTATATAATGTTCTTTTATCTATATTAAAGCAATTAGTATAACCATAACTGGCCTTAAATTCCAATATTAAATATAATATGTATGAAATTCACAGCACTATATAATTGATTAATTTTTCCCCAAACATGGAGAGCAGCGGCTTAACAAGGATGTTTTTCAAAGTGACCATTTGGTGGTCAATAAGTTTGTGAAGCACTGATACTATAAGCTCATTCTGAGAAATTAAAAATCCTTTTTTTCAGTTAGGGATCTTTGAATTGCAAGTAAGAAACCTTACGCAGTGAAATTAGACATGAGAGAGAAATAAGAAGAAATAGGGTTAGTAAAGAAGAAGTGAAATTATCATTATGCTCAGATGACATGATACTCTAGACATAAGAATCCGAAAACTCCACCAAGTCATATTGACAGCAATTGAAGCAATGTAGCAGAATATAAAGACAACTCCCAAAAATCAGTAACATATTTACACATGAAAAATGAAAAAATTGAGAGAGAAATTAGGGTAACTACTCCCTTCACAGTAACATTGAAATAGATTGAAATATTAGGAATCAATCTCACAAAATATATCAAAGATTTATACATTGAAATTTATGGTACTTTGTGCAAAGAGACTGAAGCAGATTTCAGAAAATGGAAAGATACTCCATGTTCTTGGACAGGAAGAAACAACATTGTGAAAATGGCCATACACTCAAAATTCTTGTATAGATGCAATGCAATCCTGATTAAAATACCATTAGTGTACCTAACAGAGCTAGCAAAAAATTTCCTTAAATTCCTTTGAAATCACAAGAAACCCAGAATAGTAGAAACAATCCAGGGAAACAAGGGAAAGTCAGGAGGTATCACAATCCTTGACCTGAAATTATAGTGTAAAGCTACTGTGATAAAATCAGCATGGTAATGGCTTATAGATAGACTTGAGAATCAATGGAACAGATTAGATGATACAAACACAACTACAAACACATTCACTCACTTTTGACAAAGGGACAAAACATGCTCACCAAAAGAAAGACAACCTCTTCAAAAAATGCTACTGGAAAAAATTGCCTTTCCTCATGCCAAAGGGGCTTTGGAGAAAAAGAACCCATGGCTCTTGGTATGTTAGAAGCCTAATAAAAACACCATGGAAATTTATGTGGAGATCCCTCAAAAACCTGAGAGTACATGTCCCATTTGACCCATATATTCTGTTTCTGGGTATTTTTTCAGGAGAAATGGAAACCTTATACCAGAGCAATATAAGTGCACTCATGTTTATAGCAGCGCAATTTCATATAGCTTAATCTCAGAAACAGTTCAGATGACCATCAATGGAAGAATGGAAAAGGAAGATGTGATGTTTTTACACAATGGAGTATTATTCACCTACAAAACTGTATAAATTTGCCCTTTTGTGGGTAAATGGATGCAACTAGGGAATATATTCTTAAGTGAAATAAGTCAGATCTACACATACAAACATTCTATTGTGTCCTTAGCATGAGAAACTAGAAGAAGAAAGTGGAATCTGAAAGGTACAATAGACACTGGTAAAAAGGAATGGAATTATCCAAAAGGAAAGAGTTACTGTGATGAGAAGAACCACAGGAAAGTAAGTGTTGAAAAGAGGTTTATCTATGCATGTAAACAGGGTGGTTTAAACAACTGTACTGTGCACTTCTGCAGGTCTATGGAAAGAAGTAGTTAATACTTTAATATTTTTTCAATTGTTTATATTTTTCTTTTCTTAATTCCATATGTATTTCTTTATTCTAATTTTACATGTATATATCTGGTAAAATGAATCACTGGTTAGAAGATATCACTCTGCTTTGCAACAAATACTGTAAAATTCACATTGCTTTGTTAAAGTGAAATTCTGTGTCACTGGTTAGTTTTTTTTTTAATACCATTTTAACTTTCTTTTAAAATTGTTTTGTTACGATTAATAAAATTTTTTAGATCAGATACAATATATTCTGATGTAAAAGTCTTACATGGGGCATGAGAATCAGTATTTTTGCATTACTTCCACGTGAAATGAAGCAGAGACATTTTTAGGTATTATTTAAATTTCTCAATATCAAATGATCCAGACACTAGAAATATTCTGCTACTGTGTCTCTGAACTCAACATTTGATGAGGAAAACTGGACTCATTGCACCCTTGAAATGAAAATATTTTGTACTTTGACCAGGCTGCCAGCTATATTCAGGGAATAAGAATGTACTCCATTTCAGAAAACATGTTTTCAAAAATAGGAACAAACTTTGTTTTGAACATTTCTGTACACAGAAAATCCATATTTGAAATTTAATCCCTTAAATGATAGCATTATGAGGTGGGAACTTGTGGAGAGTAAGTAAATCATGAGGCTTTCGTTCTCCTGAGCTGAGTTAGTGATTTCATTTTAAAATATCTGAAGAAACTAGTTCCTCCCTTCCACCACTTGAGTTATGTAAAAGGCAACATCTATGAAGAACCTATATATAAGCAAAACCTGTTGGCAGCTTGATCTTAGATTTTTTAGCTTCCAAGACACAAGAGATATATTTTGTTATTTATAAATTGTCCAATTTAAGACATCTTTGTGGTATTACCAACTGAGGGTGAAAACTCTTTCTTCAGTATGTAGTCACTCCACTAATTGTCTTTATTTAAAATTGTTCTAAAAATTGCTTATTTAAAAGCTGTTACATTTTTGAACCAGATTATGCAACAGTTTTATCTCAAATTTAGTAATATAATTCTGAAAAATAATCTTTACAATAGTATTGACTTATAAAGTTGTGAAATTAGACATATAATTTTCTATATATTTTTAAAGAAGTATATCTTACTTCTCTTAAAGTTGATACATAATTTCTATTTCAGTATAGCACAGCAGATGGCTCAGCCTCAGCTGTGAAAATGTTTTGTCTTCAGCTTATTAACATGAGATTGCCTGTAACAAAAACATCAAAGTATTCCAAATAAGCAAATGAGTATTAAATGCTGCATAAATAATTTCTTTTATAACGTAAATACTCGTGTAAAAGTCTTTTAAAAACCATGTAACAAGGAGTGTTCTTCAACTGTGTTAAAATGAACATTTTCAAATGTCTTTGATGTAAAAATATTAACTTCTATAGAGGGGGCATGAAGCAGCAGTGGAACCTGATAATTTCATGTCCAACCTTTGGAACATGTCTCCCTTGTTGCCTCTCTTAATAGTTTTTTGTCGTGGGATGAACAACCATTTTATGACATAACTTTGAGATTCCTGGTCTGAAACTGGACTCTTAGCTATTATCTAAAGCATTTTTCCTAACTTACTTTGGTTTCTACTGTATTAAACGGAGGGAAAAAGATTATAATACATTCTTCTAAACCAGCTAAATATTGAATCGAAAGAACCCTACACGAAAACAATGTTCAGATTGTCTTCTGGCTTCTTGAAGACATACAACCAAACTACTTCTTTCCTCATCTGATGATGTCACTGTGTTATTATACTTCAAAGAAAATGGTTTGTATTTGTACATTTTAGGCAAATACAGTGGTAACATTCACCATAGGGAATTCAGCACTTAAAGTTGTCAATTAAGAGAAATTAGGGTAACTATTCCTTTCACAGTAACAGACAAACAGATTTAAATATTAGGAATCAATCATGCAAAATACATCAAAGATTTATACAATGAAATTTATGGTACTTTAAAATAACTGTAAAAATAACAAGACACAAAATGGTGACAGTCTAAAATTACTATTCTATTAAGATGGTGATTTTGTTATGTTACTAAAATAATTTCATTATGTTTTCATGTCAAAATATCATAAATTTTTTTTAGCTCATTTTCTTTACAATTTATGACTGTTCTCTTTAACACTCTATAGATATTGAGCTAGGACAACAACGGTTTGCAAATAACATTCTTTTTGCTGTACTTTCTATTTCAAAAAGCTTGATATTTGTATTAAAATATAATAATCAAACCTAGTATACCAATTACATTGTAAATGTCACTGTTATTTTCTTCAGGATGTTAAATACCTGAGTTTTGGTGACAGAAGCAAAAGAAAACAGAATTAAGAAGACAGGCAATATTTTGGCCCTACCCCTGCATGGCGAGTAAGGATCTAATTTACAAGCTAAATTTTCTGTAACATACTACACCTACCTCTGGTGAGTCACACAGCCTACTGATCAAGGGTCACCAGAGGGAAAAGATTCCCATGTATTCAAAAAAGAACTTGATTAAGCAAAGGCTGTGAATCTTCCTGATGAGTGATGCTGACAGAATTTAGAGGCTCTATGAATTTTTCCTAGGTACATTTAGAGGAGAATTAACTGATCTTTATAGAAAGAAAGATGTTAAATTTAATTAATATAGGCATATATTTAACTATTTCTTGAACATTTAGCAAAAACAACTTCGGCCAAACAAGATATATTTTAAAAATTAAGAATAATAAGCTGGATAAAGGAGGAAGATTGTATTTCTAATGCCTCTGGCTCTTTCCAGCTATACCAATATCTGATCATAATTATGGGTCATTAAGAAAATCCACAGTAAAATCTATAAAAGGTCAACAATGATCTCTAAATTCATTAACTAATATTCTCCTTCAGAACCACAAAACTCCCCATCATTTTATGGCTAAACCTGGAGAACATCTAAGAACTTAATAATAGTCTTATAGAAAGCCTTTATCAGTAGAGACTTTTAAGTAGCATCAAATTATATTACTATTCCTTTCCTTGAAGTACAGTCTCTAGACCTGGTTCTTTCACCAAGATGCTTTTCGATATTAGTGCTAATGTTTGATTATAAATTCTCTAAATTCTTGAAAAAAAAATAGTTTATTCTTGCCTGGATGTTGCCAAACTGCAAGTAATAAAGCAAATAGAGCCAACTACAAATGTGTTAGACTCTGTTTACCTGGAATCACCAGATCAACCTTGTAAAGAAAATTGATAACTGTTAAATCACAATAAAACACCTTTTTGAGGCCCATTAGATGAGTTCTATGGAGAAGACCCCTGACTATGGTCACCCCTTCACTGCCTTTTCTCCAATCAAAGCACTTAGATGAAAACTACACTTATCATCCCCTACCAACAGTTAGGAATACTTCCTTATTCGTGGGGAAATTATAGATAATTAAATTATTTAGAAATATTTCAGGAAGCCAGACAGGGATGGGCCCTGAAAAATTAGTGCAGAAGACAACTATGACTAGAGGTACAATTTCTTTTTTTGTGGGACCAGGGTTCGAACTCACGACCTTGCACTTGCCCAGCAGGCACTTGTGCCTCGGAGCTATCTCCCCAGCACCTAGAGGTACAATTTTAAAAGCAAAAATAGGGGAATAGTATTACCTCCACATGCACAACTAGATCTTGCTAGCTTTACCTTAAACTTTAAATCCAGTTGCAGATAATAAATACCCTTTCTCAAAATTTTATTGGAAAAATCACAAATCTGAAGAGCACACCTAGGCCTCAAGGAGTAAAGAAAATTACCCAAACAGGAAAGTGGAATAGCTCAAGCAGTTAATAACATGTGGTCAAGTGTATGCATCTGTATGCATTTGTGAAAGTAGGCATTTAGCAGGCAATGTAGCACCATTTTAGCTGCGTTCATAAAGCATATTGTCAGGGGAACAGTGTCATTCCTAAACTATGGCAGAGCCTCTTCCAATTTGAGTATTCTTGAATGTGACCCTGGAGAAAAGCCTGACACCAGAAGAACTGAGATTCACACATGTATCTAAGCCTATGAAATGAGGACAACTAAAGAATAAAATACAGGAGTCTTGTAAACTAATGACATGTAAGAACTTCCCACAAATTCCTGAAAATGCATGGTTTCTATTATAGTAATCATAGTCTGTACACTGCTGCAAATGTGGCTAATGCAAAGCCAAAAAGGGGAAATGTTTGGAACCACAAATTCACAATGGCTAGTTTTACTTACTTCCTCGAGGTATGGGATTTTGGGTGTCATCTTTTTGAGATTTTGTAAATTTTGAGATTTTCTCACTGGGGGAGGGCTACCATTTTATACTTATTGCAACTAAGAATAAGTGTGCTAAAATGAAGACTAAGGCTAAAGACAAGGCCAAGGCTAAGGCTAAGATTAAGACTAAAACTAAAACTGCTACAACTCAAGACACTTCAGGGTAATATCTACACTATTTTAAAATCACTACCACCAACTGCATCATCCAATAATCTCATTCTCAATGAAGAAATGCTGAGATTCTGACTCCAAAATGGCTATTTATCTCCTAATCTTTCTGTCATGCTCTGTGTCATAATACCTTACTGCAGACTGAAGGCTCACTACAGTTATCCCTGATAGAATAAGAGAGGTTTTTTTTTTTTTTTTTTTTTTTTTTTTTTTTTTTTTTTTTTTTTTTTTTTTTTTTTTTT
>PVJA010021500.1:0-35508 GCA_004027025.1 Myocastor coypus | reverse complement strand
TATTATTATTATTATTATTATTATTATTATTATTATTGCAGGACCAGGGCTCAAACTCACAACCTTGAGCTTGCCAGGCAGGCAGGCACTTGTGACATGGAACTATCTCTGCAGTCCCTATATTTTAAATTTTATTAACTGATACTGGGTTATTCAGAATTTTTATATCTTCTTGATTCAGCTTTGGTAATTCATATGTATCTAGCAATCTTTTCATTTCTTCTGTGCTTTCTCTATTTTACTCTGAGAGTAAAGATTTTTTAAGTAGATATTGATGATCTTCTGAATTTCTTTTTGTAACAATTGTATTTAGGGCAGGGTCTACAGGGTCTCACTACATAGATTGGGCTCATAGTGATCCTCCTATTTTCAGCTTTCTGAACGCTGAGATTATAGGTGTATACAACCACGCCCAGTCTCAATCACTGTCTCAGCACACCGTGAGAGCGCAGCCACCATGGCATGTCAGGGATCAAACCTTGGCCACTGTGCTCTGTCTAAGCAGGTACTTTAGCCCACTGCTATCTTGCCGGCCCTGATCTTCTGAATTTCTATAGAACCTGTAGTGATTTCACTTTTTTCATTTCTTATTGCGTAAATTTAAATTCTTCTTTCTCATCTTTTTATGAGGCTGGCTAGCGGTTTGTAAACTTTATTTATTCTTTCAAAGAACCAACTCTTGGATTAATTAACTCTTTCTATTGTTTTCTTAGTTTCCATTGCATTAATTTCTGCTCTGATCTTAATAATTTTCTCTATCTTCTTTGAGCTTTGGGTTTGACTTGCTCTTCTTTATCTATGAGCTAGAGATTGTTTATTTGGGCTTGTTCTGTTTTCCTGATTTGAGAAGTTACTGAT
Organism: Myocastor coypus; assembly: GCA_004027025.1. Lineage (NCBI taxonomy): Eukaryota > Metazoa > Chordata > Mammalia > Rodentia > Myocastoridae > Myocastor > Myocastor coypus. Next base: position 34,650 of record PVJA010021500.1, on the reverse strand, counting down.
ATAAATTTCCCTCTAAGACTGCTTTCACTGCATCCCACAGGTTCCAATAAGTTGTGTCTGCATTTTCATTTGATGGTTAATATTGTTTAATTTCTTATTTAATTGCATATGTGAGACTTTAATTGTTTAGGAGGGTGTTACTTAATTTCCATGTGCTTATGGGGTTTGGGAATTTCTTTTATCAATAATTTCCAGTTTCCTTGCACTGCACCATACAGCTTTGTGGGAGAAACAGAATAGAAAAAAGTTGATCAAAAAAATAAAGCATGATTTTAGGTGATGAGAAGAGTGGCTATGCTGGTAGGGTGGCCCAGGAAGAATGTTTTATGAAGATAAAAATTGAGCTGAGACCTTTAGGAAGAGAAGGGACCAGTCATGTAAATGTCTGGGGGGAAAATCATCCCCCACAAGAGCAAGGGAAGGACCTTAAGGCTGAAATATACATCAGTTGGTCTAAGAACAGAAAACAGGCTAATGTACCAAGCATGTGGAGAGAATAACATAAGGGTGAATAGGACAGAAGGGCCTCCTCTGGTCTTGGAGGCCAGAAAGGGGTCCAGGCTGTATTGAAATGCAATGGGAAGCCCTGGAAGGCATCCACCAGGACTATGGTGACACCGGACCTATATGTACCCAGAATCTCTTTGTCTGGTATGTGGGAAATGAATTGTATAGGGGAGCAAAGTTAGAAAGCAAAGGCAAGGGCCCAGGATTAGGACTAGGGTGAGATGGGAGCACGTTCTAGCAAGGACTTAGGATCAGGGTCCACTACAAAGCTGAGTGAGTACAGGGAGTGGTCATAAAAATCAAGAATTGGTCTCTGAGTTTGGGCCTGGGCTGAAGGGAACAAGGATCACAACTAAAATGGGGAAATATCAAGATTGGTTGAAAAACTGAGGAGCTCTGTTTTGAGCTTGTTACATGATTCACTCAGTCACTATAATTTCATCTCTTCATTGTTCTGTGGGAGACTTAGCCCATGGTCATATTCTTAGAAATTCTTATCTCCTTTCCTTTAATTATATAAAGAACTAAAAACTCAAAAGAGTCAGTTTTTCTCTGCCTTCTATTTCTATGAAAAGAAAAAGAAAACATAATCAGCAAACCACATTGAATTTATTTAAAAAATAGCCGTCAGGATCTCAGCACAGGTTTAGCCTGACCCTAGAGACCACCTGGATCTATGGTTTTTCTTGACAATGCCAATGGTCTGACTGGTGTGTGTGTATGTGTGTGTGTGTGTGTGTGTGTGTGTGTGTGTGTGTGTGTGTATGTATGTATGTGTGGGTGGGGGTGAGCTTGGTATACTACTTCAGGCTATCTCAGTGTTTTCTAAATCCTCACAAGAAAATGAATTTTTGTATGGCACAAGTGGATGTAAGGGAGACGTAGCCTTACACACACCATGCTCTCAACAGAATCCTATAATGAACTAAAATGCCCCATGGCGATTAAATAATTAATCTGATGATTATTTCGTATCAGTGAGTGCTTACTAGAGATCTAATGCAAGATATATCAATATAAGGACTGGGCTGGCCAGATAACTCAGTGGACTAAAGTGCCTCCTTGGCAGAGCACAGCAGCTGGGGTGGGACCTCTGGCACGCTGTGCCAGCCCCACCCCAGGGATGTGCTGAGATGATGACTGAGACTGGGCGTGGTGGTGTACACCTGTAATCCCAGTCCTTGGGAGGCTGAAAACAGGAGGCTCACCATAAGTCCGGTCTACATAGTGAGACCCTGTACACCTTGTAGACCCTGCCCTAAAATTTATAAATAAATAAATAAGACTTACAACATAAGTTTATAATAACCAACTACAAAGTCAGATGTGGAGGAACATAGATGGGATTCCTGCACTCTAGAGATACAAAGAATCTACTCAAAGGTAGACCCGTGGAGCTCACTGTAGTGCCCTGCATGAGCCCTTATCAGGAGACTAAAGATTCTGTGCTGGAGGCTGGAGGGAATACATTGGAAGCCAGGAGGTGACAGCCGAGGGGAAGGTGAAGACTGGAGCTCCTCCAAGGAAACAACAAGAGCTCTCCTCCTTCACTTCTCTTTTGTTCGTTCAGGTGATAGTCTGTCCCGAGTGGGTCTTCTATCTTCAGTAAATCCCTTCAGCCATACCGAGAGCTGTGCTGATCCAATTTAGTTGGCGGTTTCTTACTTAAGTTGATACAATCAGTTTACTATGACATAGGCAAACAAGTAGGGGAAACTACCCTAAGAATTTCAAATGTGTGGGAGCTTTTAAAGTGCCTCTGCACCACAAAGACACCAAAATGATCCCTCTATTTTTTTCCCTTTGACCGCGTCCCCTAACCCCTAACTATCTGTGAACAAAGTGATGTTCTTTACTTACATAGGCAGGGAAAAGTTGAGAGACCTTAATTTTGTTATATGTATTAGTTTGAAGTAAAAAATGAAAGCCCAGGAGAAAATTTACTTGAACATGGAAATGGGTTAGTAGTATCAGGAGCTACCTATATTGAGCTCAGATATGTTGACTATGCCACCTTGTCCAAAACACATTCAGTGCTCATAGTACAATTTTTTTTGTTTTGTTTTGCTTGAGAAATCAAACTTAGGGTCTCACATTTGCCAGGCAGGTGCTATACTACTCAGCTATATCCCTAGCCTAGTATAACAATTTTTAAGAGAAGTATTTCTTCAATTCTAATTCCTTTAAAAAACAATGATCCTTGAGTATAATAGTATAATGTTAACTCTCTTAAACAAGATATTTAATGGATGAGAATATCCTTTCTCCCTGTTCTGAACGATCAGTTGCTATGTAAAGAGGTTATTTATGTTTGATTGATTTTCATGAGAAAGTATCAGGCAAGCTAATACTGAGTACAAACATTCAAGATACTATAACTGTTTGCTCCTTTCCTTAGGCATAAAGTATAAATAGTAAGATCTTCACTTTGTACCTAAATAGTTTTAGAAATTATAACAAATGTTTTCAGGCAAGTAACCTGGTCAGACATGCCCCACCTCCTCCTTACTGAATGCCCAACACACTCAATATTTTCTGATATAATCTTTGTCCTAACAGTTTTGCATGTTTTTAGAAGTTGTATAAATTAGATTATATGATATGGAGCCTTTGAGTCTGGCTTGTGTCACAGGGAGTGAAGCACTTGCAATTCACCCATTTCGGTGTCTGTGTGGTGGTCTGTTCCTTTTTACTCCTGCATAACCCACTGCTGCTTAGATGTGCTGCAGTCCGCCAGCTGCCGGCCATTTTTCTAGTCAAGCCCCATTATGAATGAAAACCACTGTAAACATGTGTGCCTTAGTTTTTGTGTGGAAATATGCCTTCATCTCTGTTCTGTAAATGGGAGGGTCATATTGAAAGTTACTGGGTTGTGTTGTAAGTCTGTTTTTTAAAGACACTGCAAAATGTGTGTCCCCATGGAACTATGTTATTTTGCATCCCCATCAATATGCTGCAGAGTTCCAGTTGCTCTGTCTCCTTGTTATAATTTGGTGTAATTAGTCATTTAAATTTGGTTATTTTAGTAAGTAGTTCATGGCATTGTATTGTGTGTGTGTGTATGTGTGTGTGTGTGTGTGTGTGTGTGTGTGTGTGTGTATGCGTGCACATGTTACTAGGGATAGAACTGAAGGCCTATACACTGAGCTCCATCTCAGGCCTTTTTTCTTATTTTGAGATAGGTCTCACTAAGTTGCCTTGTCTGGGCCTGAACTTGTAATCCTCCATGCTCAACCTCAGAGGGTGCTGGGCTTGTCATTTGCCACCATACTTGGCTCTCTAGCATGGTTTTATTTTGTCTAATGAGTATGTTTTCATGAGTTTATTACCTACCCATGTGTTATGGTTTATGTCTATTGTCCCCTCAAAACCTTATGTATCATTGGGTGGGGACTTCTAGAGTTTGAGACTTGAATGATGGGATTACATGTTTTACTACTGTTAGGATTATGGTCTGAGTACTGCTGAGACTATAGGTGTGGCCTGAGACAATAGGCTAAGGTGAAGAGCCTGATGTAATCTAAAGAGAGACACAGAGAGAGACAGACTGGAGCTGTTGCCCTGCTGCTGTGTTTGGTTGGCTGCCTCTGTCACCATTTTGTTGCTGCTCTGTTGCCATGAACTGGATGCTCTCCACCCTGTTCCGCTCATCCTTGGGGCAGCCGAATATGGATTGAAACTTCCACGAACTGTGAGCTAAATAAACCTTTCCTTCCTTCATTTTGAGTATCAGGTATTTGTCTCAGCAACGAGTAAAAAGTAACTAATACACCATGCTTCTTCATTGATGATGTATCTGTTCAAATATTTTGCCTGCTTCTTTTCCTACTGTGGTGCTTGTTTTCTTACAGTTAGATTCTAAAAGTTCTTTAAAGGTTCTGCATATAAATATTTTATCAAGAATGCATTTTTCATATGTTTGTGTATAGTTTGTCTTGTCTTTTTAGCTTTTCAGTATTTATAAAGGAGAAGTTTTTGACCTAACAATTAGGTTTTGTGTGTGTGTGTGTGTGTGTGTGTGTGTGTGTGTGTGTGTGTGTGTGGTTTTGTATCTGGAATCAAACTCACAACATCGTGCTTGCCAGGCAGGTACTGTACCACTGTTATATCCCTGGCCTTTTCCATTAGTTTTTATTATATAGTTCTTCTTGTCTAATCTTACCAAAACTCAAAATACAAAGATTTTATGTTTGTTTTCATCTAGAATTTTTATGCTTTAGCAGTTAAACTTAGATTTGTAATATATTTCTGTTTATCATGGAAAGGCACTTTATGAAGAAAGCAACAAGGATTATGTACATGAACTATCCACAGAGAACTCACAAAAGTAATAGAGGTAGTTTTTGCAGTGCTGAGCATGGAACACAGGGCTTCATACAAGCTAAGCATGCACTCTACTATCGGGCTACTCTTTCTCCCCCGATAAAGGTCTTATATTGACTTCAGTGGTGATGTCCCACAAAGAACACTTCACCTAGAAATGTTACTTTGCTTTACTGGTGTTTAATAAACTATATTGGCCTTAATATAAGGGTGAATGGGACAGAAGGGCCTTCTCTGGTCTTAGAAAGCCAGAAAGGGGTCCAGATGGTATTGAAGTGCAATGGGACGCCCTGGAAGGCATCCACCAGGACTATGGTGACACCGGACCTATATGTACAAGAATCTCTTTGTCTGGTGTGTGGAAAATGAATTGTATAGGGGAGCAAAGTTAGAAAGCAAAGGCAAGAGCCCAGGATTAGGACTAGGGTGAGAGGTCACCAACTATAAAATATTGAACTTCAACACTCCACTGCACTGGTGCCTAACCCATATTTTACCATCCAAATGTAACTGTTGTTTTTCAAAGGTACATAATATACACTTTGTTAAGGATTTTTATTTTCTCATAGGTGTCATAATATTTATTCCTGCTAAGTAAACTGAGGGAGGAGAAAGCAAAGAGCAAGTGTGAGAGCAAGCCCAGGAGTGCCTGTCTAGGGCGGTGATGGTACAACATAAATATCACAGAAGGAGAGATCCACCATCTGAATTCTCGCTTCTCTACATGTTTGATTGCTTTGCATTTACCTGGGAGTTCGGTGCAGAAAGAGGCAAATCTGAGCAGGGCACTCACTGCTGACTTCCGATTTGCTAATGAGCACCGTGGAGCTAGGCAGATAGCTTAGTAGAGTAAGCGTTTGCCTGGCAAGCACAAGGGCCTGAGTTCAATCCCCAGTTCTGCAAAAACAAAAAAACACTGTGGTCTAGAAAGAGGAGAAAAAGAGGGACCTGGTCAAGACAGGCTGTACTGGGAGATGAGCCAGAAGTAGAGCCTGTAATGGAAGCCCAGTCCCAGATCACTGTATCTACACAGTCCTGGAAACCAGAGCCAATAACATAAAGTCCTGACTGCAGCCAGTATGTTCCCAGCTGCCGCCTCACAGAAAGACGACCCACTGGTAACCAGGACCGAGTTCAGACCTCCCCATCCCCTTCTCTTCTTCTTCACGATGTCAATCCCAAGATGCTTAGCTACCCTGGACTTTTGTCATCCCTCCAAAACTGGAAAGTGGAATTCTTTCTAATGAGGGTAGCAAGAGCATAACATGCAGAGCTCATCCCTAAAGGAGAGACCAGTGGAGGCCTGCGTGATTAAAGCTCCCACTGCACGGGGGCAGCGCTGGACGCAGAGGTTGTTACTGAGGATGCTTGATGCTGGCGCACATATGCCACATGCCACACATGGAGTCTGAGCACCTGCCATATGGCCACCATTCAGGTCGCCACCACAGCCCACTCCACCTGGCACACTGCACCAAGGCACAGATGCTGGGAAGAGCTAAAACATCAGTGCAGCCTTCCAGTTTAAACGAACGAAAGACTAAGAAAACTTGGAAAATAAAAAATTCCATTGGCTGCCAAGAAGAACAGCAGCAACTATTTGGGAAAAGGAGAAATTCGGGCAGCATAGGGCAATTCAAAGCTTTATTCCTGGGTGCAGACCGCACCCTGCTCTCAGCAGATGGCATACAGTCCTGAAGAGTTTGTCTCCTGACATGACTGCTAACTTTTCCTGAGTCATAAGATGGTTAGTCCAGATGTCTGCTACTCATTAAAGTATGGTAGAGAGACAGAGAATAGTGTCATTCATGTGTGGTAACCCCAGAGTTTCTACCTGTGGGAACGAAGGAATTCTTCAAGAAAGGGACGTCACCCTCAAGGTGTACGTTACACGGTGGTAGCACTTGCAGTAGTGTTTTCACAAGGCCAAGTCTCGTTAAGCTTGTTTTCTAGCTAATTGACTTTCCATGTGAAAGTCTACCAAACTAAAGTTCTCCAGGCAACTACATTTTTAAAATCTGAATATATCTTGCAGCTCTTTCCCATCCTAATAAGTATTAGGGCAATATCAGTTCTCCATTTGGTCATTTATTGCTTTTAGCTGTCTGCTTATAGTCTTGGTCTACAGCTAAAATTTTGAATGTGCTATAGTTTGTTTTTATACAAATCACTGATAAAAATATATAGATGAATTAGTCTAAATATCTCTCTGGCATTATTCTGTAAGTCAACACCTCTATTTCTGGATATTTGACAAGTAAATTAGAAATGTAATTTGCTATTAGCCAGCTTTCCACCATAAGAACATTCTGGGAAATTTTGTAAGCCGACTGAACATCATACTATCACATTGAGTAGAATATTTCAGAGAAAGGGGTAGGAAATTCAATAGTTGTCCTGATTCTCTGGGACAAAAAAAAAATGATTTAATATATATAAAGCATTTAGAATACATCTGACAAACAGTAAGCTACCATATACATGAAATTTTTGGAAATATTGCTCTGTTGTTTTGGTATAAATAATTAAGGAAACTGTCAGTACTTTAAGTACTACACACTAACACAAAGGAAAACATTTATGCACTAATAGCAATTTGACAATGACACAACCGAATTACTCCACAATTCATTGTCCTAACTGTCTTAGTTCCTCTTTTTGTTTCTGAGACAAAGTATACAACATACAAAGTTAAAGGAGAAAAGGTTTTTTGCAGCTGGCAGTTCTCAGAAGTTTTAGTCCATGACTGGCTGGCTCCAAGGTAGTGTGGCACGGCAGAGGGGAAGCACAGAGGAGAAACGGTGGTGGCAGGCAGAAGACGCAAAAGCAGCAGACAGGAAGTGCTTATGAGCAGCGGCTCTTCCGGTCTCTTCCATGTCCTCCAGGCGACCTCCCCTCGGGTTGGGTAGCGCTCACGCCAGGGTTCGGGAGCCTTTTCCTGACTGTGAGTCCATCCCAGCATCCCATCCATGATCCTGGTCTCACGCACCCTACATCCAGCCACCTCCCACCCACGATCACCCGAGTCTTTGTAAACAAAGGCACTGAGACGCCAGCTGTAACATTGGCTCATATACTCCACGTCGTATCAGCGAGGAAAATTGTTATCATTTTCTCCGTACTAGGAACCTGGCTCACCTATTATTGTTAAAGGAAATGTCTCAAACAATGACTCTTTGGGTTAACCCTTCCTTCCTGCAATAGCGTAGGCATTCTATTGAGTTGTTCTTAAATATCAGCATAGCCTTGGTGTGAGATAATAAGACAAAACTTAAACAATCTAAAAGCATCACATCACACCTTATTCAATCGATCACATCAGCCTCAACTTTCCTCCATCCCTGCTGTTTCCCTGATGCTCTATTAGACCCAGTGCTTCCACTTTCATGAACCAGCCAGCAGCCAGCAGCAGCTCTGAAAACCCCTGCCCTGAATTTTCCCTCACTCCAAATTCACTTTGGGTTCATCTGTATTCCAAGGGAACTTTGTTTTCTTTTTCTTCCCTTCCCTCAATCCTTTTAATCCTGCAGTTCAAGCAATTAACTCTACAAATATTAGCTGCAATCAAGGTCTAGCACATGTGGTAATTTTCCCTCTAATAAATCAATCAATTCCTTCCATGGAGTGTTTTTCCCCCTTACAGTCATTAGAGAATTACAATGCTCCTTGCAGATCACCAGCAACTTGAATTAGTCAAGGAACGTCAATCAAAGTTGCCAGATTTTGCTTTAAAGATGAGAAAAATGGGACAGATTTACAAAGGCCTCTTGTCTTAAAATGGGAAGCTTGATAGACCCTTGTTGAATCTGTTAGAGAGGCCTTGGAGTATAATGATCCATTTGGAAGAAAATCAAAATCAGCCCTACTAGTGACAAATCAGACAAAATATAGAACCTCTCATTAAATAATCTGAAAATTAATAATGGGAATAATCAACCAAGCCGTGTCCCTAGACAACGTAATATTCCATAACAGCTAATAGGTTACTACACCAAAGAAAAGGGACAAAATAATGTTGCAAATGGACAAATTTTAGTTTCATAACTTACCATTTTATGTGCTTTAATTTTTTGAAAAATGTTATGTTTGCAAAACATTTATATTCATTTTGGAGTATTGGTACACACATGTGTACACACACACACACACACACACACACACACACACACATGGTCTCAATAATTTTCAACCCCTCTGCTCCTCTGCACTCTTTCCACCACTCCCATCTTCCACTGAACTTTATTTTTTAAAATTGTTTTATTAATTTTAATGAGAAAGAAATAGCAATGAGACAGTTTCTAAACAGAGTAGTAGGACAGTTACAATAATTAATACATTGCATATTGTTGTCTTCATAGCAGTTATTCAGAGTACAAGATGCAGACATATCTTCTTTGAAGACTATTAGTATAAATCAGAAAAGCATAACCACAAAGCATAAAAAGTAAAGCCATATTAATATGCTGAGCTGTAAAAGGCTTAAGTCAACAATTTCTGACATTGCCAGTTCTGCTGATAACCCACTACTATTATGGACTACTGGACTTTATTGGGTTATTTTGCTGAATTCACACACCTATGATATTTGAATGACAATGGAGCACCCATCTCTGACAAAAGAAAACGAAAAAGGGAATATAAATGAAGGGCCATTTTGTACTGAAATATACATATATAAGTTAAGATAGATATAGAGCAAGGAGCTCAGGGTCCAGGGAGAGACCAGCTATGTGTTCCAGGCTAGCATCTCAATTTTTGTCACTTCACCTAGGTTCTGTTGAGGAAGTGACTTTTCTGCTTTGAAATGATTTGAGAATTTCTTAAGTGGCCCTGACTACTATTTTCATAAATACATAAAGCAAATGCCAGAAAAATGGAGGAATTTTGATTGAAAGACAGGTCCTGAAACAGACTCTGTATCTCATTTTTCCACCCCACATCTACGATAATATTACGCTTGGGAAGCAACAATCCGGTGAGAATTTATCTGCATTTGGCTTGAGCCTTTTATATTCATTTTGCTTTTGTTTTCGAATGGTCGTAAGGCAAATTAAATCAGCCAAAATTAGCACAAGAAGAGGTGAGAATACTACACTGGAAACAGTCTGCGCTGTGTTCCTTTCTCTGCAGTCTCTAGTCACTCAGGGAAATTATATCATTCTTTAGTATTGAAAGGAGTTACAGGGAAGAGGGGGCCTGGCTCCATTTTCTTATGTCACCAAAGGTATTCCTCTTAGGATTGAAAGAAAGAAAGACTTCAGCAGATACTTGGGGAAAACTTGCTGACATTAACGACTCAAATTCTCCAAGAGACTGTAGGGAAAATGGTGTCATCACTGTCAGTCAAGCCAGTTAAAATGAAATTTCAAAAGAAGGTTGTCAGGCATAATGACTGCCAGGCTCCATTATATCACCCTCAGAGGGTGGATCACACACTACTATGCAGCCTGTGGGCGGTTGATGTTGAAGTCTGAAAGGAAGCTGCACAGAGAAGGGGTGAGGTGGGCGTGGACTCTAAGGACTGCCTCACGTGACTGGGACCCATCGCTGCTGACATTCACATGGAAATGTAAGGGCAAAGCTGTGATCTCAGGTCTGGTCCATAGTCTTGGATATGCTGTTTGGTAATGTGCTATGAGAATCCTCTGCTCTGGTGGCTGGGATATTTGTGCTGAATGCACCCCAGCAGGGAAATACTTGCAAAGCCTAGATAGTAATCAGCGGCCGGCTATGTGGGTGAGAGCAGTGACTTTCAGCTTTCTTCACACTGCAGTCATCAGGGTTGCCTCTGTGCTGAGTCCACCTTTCAAAGTCAAACATATGCGACTCTCAGAGATGCAAGGGCCAGTGCTTTTTTAAATCTCAAGTGATTCCAGTGAGCAGCCAAAGTTAAGAACCACTGGAGAAGGATAAAGGGTGGTGAGGCTTGGACAAGCTTTCAGGTTTTTGATGAAAACATCAAAAATTCAATTACCATTAGTTCATTAAAGAAAGACAATTTTTGAGCATTAGAAAGGACATAACTCCAAGATACACAATTAACTCACCATGTCCTATTTATTTTTTTCTTATGACTCTATAGGTCAGTGATCAATCACTTCACTATAGATTAAAGGAAACCTAAGAACTGATGGGATCAAATTGCTTTCTGCATTCATAGCCAAAGCTTTCTTCCTTAGACAGCTTTAGGCCCACTTGACTCGGTTTTGGTGGATTAAACTATTGTCCTGTGTTATCATTCCTCTCCTGCCGTAGCCTTTCTGCAGAGGAATTGGTGCTAGTAAGTGGTAAATAGGTTTTGTTCCTTGATTTTAAAATGTTCTGCCTTTTCCAATTACCGATATGATGATTTAGTAAATTTAACTTTTCTTAGACATTTTGAACTAAATTTCCTACAGTGAGTGGACCATATATATCCCTAGATAAGCATGTACTGAGAATTACTGGTACCATCTTGTTTTGCTATGGTGACTGTTACCCTAAACCCAAAGGAGGGCCTAGGGTGATGTAGATTAGTAGTAGAGTGCCTGCTTAGCATGCTCAAGGCCCTGAGTTTCATCCCCAGTATCACAAAAATAAAAATTAATAAAAGTACAAGGGAAGAATCACTAGATTGCTAAATAATCTTGAATTGTGTTGTTTTTATGTGGGTCAAATTACAGAGAAACTTAAAAATCTTGAAATAAAGTCTTAGGTTTTAAAGATTATTTTGACAGCCTCTTAGACTGTATCTGCACATTTCTTTCACTATGATGGTCCATGGTGCGCTCCTCTCTTCCTTAAGAGTGCCCTGGTGTTGGCACTTTTGTGTCCGTTGTCTCTCCTTAACACATCAGGTATAGGCAACTCCCAAGGGAAGAAGGCTGTGGCAGAGCTCAGCTATGCTCCCAGAATCCCTCAGAGTGCCCATCAACGTGTGCATAAGAGAGATGCATTTATGCTTGACCCGAGTGTGTAATGCATCTTCACTTACTAATTTCTTCTGAGCCAATATGTTCAGGAGTAGATGAAGAGAGGAGAGCCTAGAGTAAGAATGTGTTCTCCCAACTAGAATGTTCTCTTGGCAGATATTTGTGTTCTTCTGAAACCCAAGGTCAGGGGCTTTGCTTCCAGCAGCACATATTCCTCAGATTTCCAAGACCATTATTTGAATCCCAGATGCCCTATCCTTTCATTGAGATGCCTAATCTTTCTAATCTCAGTTTTCTTATCTATGAAATGGGAATATAATGATCATCATCTTGTACATCACTTTATGGAACTGTAAGAATTTAATAACAACACACTACATATTAAACATTGACTTTGTAGGTCGGAGGTCTGTCCAGTAACATAGCATTCATTAAATGTTCAGCAAATAATTACATACACTTGCATACACACAGACACACACACACACACACACACACACACACACACACACACATACAGCAATCCTGTCTGTTTGTAGAGGGAGGAATGTCATGGGTCAAGCAGAACAGAGAAGCTGTCACTAAATTCTAAGCCTTGGTTTCCTGCTCTTCACAATTGAAACAACCCATTTTCTCACACTGTCTTGCCCCTGACTTTGTCGTTTGTCTCCCTGAAGGCCACTCTTCCTTGAATTATTTTTTGTTACTGTAGTTCCTTTCCACTGAGATGCCCTTCTTTTCTTTGGCCTAGTGCTTCATTCTGGTATTTGTTCGACCCAGAGCCCATTTCCTTTCTGTAATACTGAAGCAGTCAAATGTTTTAAAAGAAAACGCTTAGTCATCTATATATTTGCACCTGCGTTGCCACATTTTCAAATTCTTCCAAGAGTTTGAATCTCTTTTTGTGGTAGGCATCACTTCTTAGCCATGGATCTGAGAGGTGCAGGCAGGAAGACAAGCCCTGTGGTGCTTGGGGTGACTCCTACCCACGCAGGATCCAGTGCAGTACAATCATTTTATCCTGCTACAATTAAAATTTTAAAACTCAATTATTCTTCTGCAATTTCTTTCTACCTCTCCCAAAGCTTCTCTTTCTCCCCCACCAGAAACAAAAACAAATGAGAAACATATCAAGAGATGATCTTCTCAAGTTGCTGAACATTCATAATAAGAGTCAAGCCTGTTTCTGAAAGCTTTGACTGGCCCAATCCGACAACAGGCTGAGGCAGGGAGGCATTTATCAAGTTACACAAGGACTCCATCTGTCATCCTAGATCTTTGTTACCAAGTGACACAAGAAGACTACGTCCTCTGAGGTAGTTTGAAACAGTTTCATTTTAGATTCTTAGTTCAAAATTTTCAATTTAGAAGCAGCAGCTGCACAAGAAGAAAGAGGCCAAGTATGAATGATGGAAGAAACTTCACAGGCTGACATTCATCCCAGCTGAGAACCACGGTCCACGGTGAAGTTGCCCTTTCAGCCAGCGTCGGCCCCTTCGGCTTCTGTAATAAGTGCGTGCATAGAGGCAATCGCTTCTTGATGTGCGCGAAGCTCTCGCTTTTAAACGGCACCCTCACAACAGCTGTTTCTCATCATGCCAAACCAACAGAAGAAAATCATTTTTTGCATGGCTGGGGTGTTAAGCTTTGTATGTGCTCTCGGAGTTGTGACTGCACTGGGGACACCATTGTGGATTAAAGCCACCATCCTTTGCAAAACAGGAGCTCTGCTAGTCAATGCCTCAGGCCAGGAGCTGGACAAATTCATGGGTGAGATGCAGTACGGGCTTTTCCACGGAGAGGGCATAAGGCAGTGCGGGTTAGGAGCAAGGCCCTTCCGGTTCTCATGTAAGTAACGATCGCATTTGAATTATTCAATACTTTAAGAACACTCATCCAACTGTCTCAAGGAATTATCTTAAGGGTCTACGTGTCTGTTACAGGACTTCCTAAGCTGGTGTGAGCTATATAAAATACTTAAGACTCAGTAGTCTTTTCTACTTTCTAGTTTTTTTGTTTTATATTATTAATTTTTCATTCTTGCTATTTTTATTATGACATATAGTAAGCACATCAGTTGTTGAACATTTTTGAAAACACGAGCAACTAAGAATGTTAAATATCATTAGGAAATCAGAAAGTCTTTTTCTGTGTATGTGAAAAGAGAACGTGAGGAAATAGGAAAGCCACAAGAAATGATCTTCGTGCCTTTTGTCTTTAATAACAGACCAGAGTCTCGGGCTCCTTAGCTAATCCTACCTGCTTTTCTTTACCCATGCCCCAGAGTTCATCTCTCTCGTCCCCTTTATCCCTGCTAGGACTTTTGGTGCTGATAATCTGTTTTCATTTTGAACCCGTTTAAAATCACCTGACTATAGAAATTTTAAATGATCTGGGATCACTGGGAAAGAACTAGGTGCCTATTTAGCATAGAAAATCTGCAACCAATTTACCTTCAAATCGTGTATAGACAGATTTTCTTGTTGTGATTTTTGCAAAATGGAAAAGCTATCCACAGTATTTATAACCTGTTTATCTTAAGATGGGAATTTTTTAAAAATTACCATGTGAATATGTAACTCATTAAATGAAAATTAATAAGAAGTCATTTGTTATATCTCTCACAACACACATTGGGAAGTTATTATTATTTCAGAGGGGCTGGTTTGGAACAATCTTATGAAGACACAGTCGGTAAATTACTGCATAAATCACTCTTCAGGAAAGGAGGTTACCAATTGAGGCATTTACAATGAATTATTATTTTGCCTGAGTTTTTTTCTCCTCTCATATAGGTAGAAAGTAAAATTAATTGAATTTATTATTAACATATGCAGCATCTAATTAAATTGTAGTGCTGGTCTATTTATATTTCTGCAACATTCCTTATATCTTCTTAGCAGTCACAGGACCTTCAACTCACCAAGGTTACAAATTAATATGAATTTTCATAGAGCTCTAGAAAATCCCCAGGAATTAGTCTTAAGCTTTTCAAGAAATTATCATCAAGTAGATTTGATGAAGTGGGTGCCACTCTTTGCAGTGAATACCTTCAGTTCATTAAGGCATTGGAGATGTCAGGGCTACTCAGCTTCCCTTAGGGGTCGGGAAGAGCAAAGCAGAACGTTATGTGATTGCCAGCTATACTAAAAAATTCAAAAAAGGGAAAATAAGGATGAGGGCGCTGATTTAGCCATGAGCCATGGCAGCGACAGTGAGCAAGACGAATGTAGGCAACAGCACACATGTGCAGCAGGAGCCTGTAAAGCTGCTACAGTGAAATGGAGATAACACTCAGTTCAGGCCATAGGGCCTGTCTTAAAACAATGTTAAAACTTCCTAACCTACACGCCTTTGGGATATATAGCAGTCTCTTTTTATTTTTTATTTTAGGGAAGGGTCTACAGGGTGTTTAGGGTCTCACTACTAGATTGCACGGACTCATAACGATCCGCATGTTTACAGCCTCCCAACAGCTGGGATTACAGATATGCACCACCCATGCCCAGTCTCACTTGCCATCTCAACATTCATGGGGTGGGGGGAGAAGCACTGCAGCCCCAGAGATCAAATCCCCGGCCCCTGTGTCTGCTTATAGGTGCTTTAGGCAGATGAGCTATTTGCCCAGCCCTATATGGCAATCTTGAAGGTTATAGTCCCATTGCAATATGTGTTTGAGGTACACATTTTCTTGCTCCACATGTCATGATGCTGTTAATGATATTTCATCAATATATCACTAAAGTAGGAGTCCTCTGATAGTCTTCCTGATTGAGAAGTATAAACTCTTTTAATGTAAAGGAATAAGAGGCCTGTCTTCTCAGTGTTGGCTTTCTTTGAGAAAGCTCTCTGAGGGCCTCCAGAGAGCCCAAGCGGGTGATTCTTATCTCTTTCTTTCTGCAGCCAACTTATGATTATTGTACAATTCATTTCCCAGAACCTTCTCCTTTTTCAGTGTTCCTCTAGAAAATTATTAAGCAAACATTTGGATTTCCAGAAACTTTCCAGTGTGGGAGGAATGGAAAAGGTAACATTAAGATACCAATCACAGAGCCAGCGAGATAACTCAGTGGACTAAGCACCTACTCAGGCAAGCACAGGGACAGGGTTTCAATCCCCGCACCACATGCCATGCCAGCCCTCCCTCCAGATGCACTGATCAGTCCATTGAGTCTGGGTGTGGTGGCGCACACCTGTAATTCCAGCACCAGGGAGGCTGAAAACAGTAGGACCACTCCAAGTCTGCACTGTGTAGTGAGCACCTATACCAATCACTTTATGTTGGGTTTGTATGTGTGTGTTGTTATAAACAGCCAATACAAATTTCAGTTCCAAGCCATAGGTAAATTCTGTTTTGGCTTATCAAACTTTTCCTTTAGGCCAAGACTGACCAACAGAAATACAACACAAGCCATAAGTACAATCCACATTTGTAATTTAAAATGTGCTAGTAGCCACATTATAAAAACAACAGCAAAATCAAGTTAAATGAACTTAATTATGTATTGTCTTTAACCTAAAACACCCAGAATACTATCATTTTTAATATGCAATCCATATAAAAATGACTGAAGGATATTTCACATTCTTTTTTTTTTTTCCACTGTGCCCTGAAATTGTGTAGCTTTATACTCATAGCAAGCCCAAGGCAGTGTGACCACATTTCAAATGCTCGTTCTAGTGGCCACTGGATTAGATAGTACAGATTTAGAGGAAGACTCACTCTGAATAAACTGGCCATTGATGGTGTCCATATTCTAAATGACTTTAAGGGGATAAGCTCTACAAGTCTATGTGTGTTATTTTCATGTGCAATTCTTGTGTCACTTTTAAAACCCAGATATATGGCACCAGATGAGAATGAGGACTGTAGCAGAAGAATAGTTTGGCAGTGTGCTCATGTATGTTCCTGGTAAATGTTCCCCATTGGCCATTCTATCTCTTTTAATTATAACAAGAATCTGCCCCACTCACATGCACAGCTCTGCTGGGAAAACTTCTGCCTCATTTACTCTGGAGTATTCTCATGAAGTTATGGGTCAGCAGTTCATTTTCTAGAGGTCGCTGGCATTTGTACTTAGCACATAATTTCATTCATTATAATAAAGGAAAGTTTTCCTTTCAAGACAGCACAACTGGTGGACTTAATTTTCCCTGATGTGTCACTTGTAAAATTTTAATGATGATGTTTAAACTCTAGATGTAGCCAATAAGACAAAAACTGCTGGCTCTGAGCTCAGCGTATGTGGGTGGGTTTCTGTTTGGAGGTTTGACACATTGTAGAACATCATCAAAATATGATAGTGAGAATCATATGGTATCAATCATTCCTAGATATATTGATCTAGTCACTGCCAAGGCATTTCAATGAGCTAGGAAAACATGGGATCTTTTTTTTCAGCGTGAAAAATAAATTTTAACTAATCATATATCACAGCTTGTAACTTCAGTCATACTTTGTAAAGCTTTTGAATTTGACTGAAAATTTGTGAAAACTTTAGAGATTTAGTTTACTTCATATTTTAGAAAAGTGAAGTTTCCTTACCAAATGAGGCCTATGACCTAGATTAAGAGGATGCTGAAACTACTTCTGTGAGCAAGAAGGTGGCTTCTTGAACATGTTTAGAATACTGCACAGAAAGCCAGGGTCTCTGTGCCTAATCACTGCAAGTTGGCATTCTCCACCTCCATGGTCTCTTGTCTCTGCCTCTTCTGCTGACCTAAGGTGCTCCTGGAAACCCACTTATCACACCACACTGTACATCCTGCATTTCTGCTATTGTCTGGCCTATGGCAAAGCAGCAAAGGACTTTGATGTCCCTACTCTACTTCAAACTAGGGCCTATGTGGAAGCAACCGTGGTTGGGAAGGAGGTTATGAGGAGTCTGTGGAGTTGGCCTTGGAAGTCTATTTGGTGTAAAAAAAGAGAAGAAGGACACTTACCTAACCAGAACAGGCCATCTACCTTTTCTCTTAAGGGCCTTATTGTTACCCTCTTCCCTATGGGAAAAGTATAACATACAGAGACTTTATTCCTCACTTCAACAAATATAATTAATGGGATAAAAAACAGCAATATGTGAGAAGGAATAACCTTCAATTTCTCTCATCCAGATATTATTCTGTCCTTCCTAGATCTTGATGTACTCTTTATTATTTCAAGACACTTGTGTTTAAGAATGTGTATTTCTTCTCTGCAAGAACACACTAACCCTAAGAAGACAAGGGATGGATATTATTTGTCCCACAAACCAGGCCTGAAACAGTCATGGCAGAAAGAATTTCTAACAAACATTTAGTAAGACGACACTATTGAGATTAAGCAACCTAGATCACAGGTGGGGATTAGACCCTGAGCACATCTCATCACTCGAATGATTTTTAAGTCTTGTATCCATAAAAGGGAACTGAAAGTAGGTGGTGTTTTCTTTTTTTTTCTCTTAACTTCTTTTCCAGTTCAAATGCTCTGTGATCTGTAAAATGTGTGGCTGGCTATTCTTGAAAAGGTCCTTCCAGTTTTAAAATTATATGACCCTTCCAGTTGCAGCCACTTGAAGTCCCCTCCACTGACACAGCAGCCATGATTCTTAGCAGTGGTGAATTATGACTACTTTTACTCTGTTCTTCAAAGCTCATGATTTTTAAAGTATTCTGAAATACCTGCTATTTATCAGGACCCAGACAATTTTCATCATCAAAGCGAGCACTTTTCTTTGTCCCCGCCACAGTCTTACTTTTAGAATGGAAAATCACAGTCAAGAAAGAGTTAATGGAAAAAGAGCTGCTTTAGAATTGTGGGGTGAACCTGGGCGTGGTGGCGCACACCTGTAATCCCAGCACTTGGGAGGCTGAGGCAGGAGGAGCAGTGTGAGATCAAGACCAGCCTGGGCTACAAACATGAGGTCAAGGTCAGCTTGAACTGCATAGCAAGACCCTATCTCAAAAAGATAAAAAAAAAAAATTGTGGGGTGATAGGTTAGTGGATTCCTAAGAGTGACAATGTCTTAGTTACTTTTCTGTCATTGGAACAAAATACCTGACATCTGGAAATTAAAGGGGAGGAGGCTTACTTGACACGCAAATGAGGGAAGGAAAAGTTTCTTAGCTCAGTTACTGGAGTTTTCAGTCCATATTCAGCTGGCTCCAAGACAGAGTGGCACATGGCAGAGGGCAACCTTTCATGGTGGCAGCTAAGAGAAAGAGCGCAGGGAGAGAGCTAGCTGCACCAGGGGAGGTGCAGCACCCACAGCCACAATAATCAATTACAAATTCCAGAAGCTGCCCCCTGACTGCAAGAGGCTTTGGAGGGACACCTAGACACAAACCATTAACACACAGGTTTTAGTCCATGGCCTGCTAGATACTGGGCAGGACAGCCTCCCACAGGGGTGTGAGAGAGCAATAGCTGCTCATGCAGCACCCAGGAGACAGACAAAAGAGGATCCCAGGAGCCAGATAAAGGCTTACCAGGCTCTTCTGACTCAGCCCTACCTTCTAACAAGTCTACTACGAAACCTGAATAATTGTGTCACCATTCAAAAGCTCCATGAGCTTTAAGGGGGACATCTAGGAGCCACCATAATGACCAAGCTACTGAGATGGTATTGTTGAGAAAGGGTCAGAAAGCAGGAAGCTGATCTCATACTCGTCACAATTTTTCCTAAATTTTTCATTCATTGTTATGGGGGATGAAAACTATTTTCAAGTCTAGTTTCTTAACCTGATGAATGAAAGACGCTAGCAAGGATCTGTGTTTCTAACACTCCAAGGACATTGTTTACTCGAAAGAGGAACTTCACAGAAATTATCCCCTGAGCAGTGAGAAACATGGGGGAAATGCTTCTGAGGGAAAACATCACCCGGCTGTCACTTTTCAGTCCAGAGAAAGGACTGTGTCTCTCCCTTTCCCTAACAACTACCCTCCAATGTCTGCATCAAAACGAAACAAAACCTTGCAGAATCGGCCTTGCTCAAGAATTGCGATTTCTGGCTATGTGTGCTTATGCATATATACTTACACGCAGGGACACAGGTGCCTTTCTTCACGTCTCACTACTCCCCATGCTAAGCTAATAAAGTAACCGTTGATTGCCCTTTACACCTGGGAGTCAAGACAAAGAGCTGACAGGGATATTGTTTTTGCTTTTTTGAAATTTAAACAGATTTTAACTGTACATAAAAATGCACATGCTTATGGGGTACCATGTGATGTGTTGATACATTTATGTACTGCATAACATTTAAATCAGGATAAATTTGTCTATTTTCTCAAACATTTCTTATTCCTTTATAGTGAAAACTTTCAGAACCCTTTCTTCCAGCTTTTTAAGATATGAAGACATTCCTGGAATCTGTAGTCACCCGGCTAAGCAAAGCATACTAGACCTTCTTGCTGTCATGGACTGTAACTTAGTGCCCACTGGCCAACTTTTCCCCTTTTCTGTTTCTCCTCTGGTTTCCCAGCCTCTGGTGAACACAGCTCTACTCACAGCACTCATGAGGTCAGCTCATTAAGATTCCCCGTGAGTGAGGTCATGGGGGACTTGCTATTTTGTGCCTGGCTCATTTCACTTAACACACTGATGATTCTGAGAGATCTGGAATTCAACCCTGCCATACAGCTGTGCTTATTGGGTCATGACTCCAAAAGTGTCCCCACACTTCTGATTTCTCCTCAATGTTCTGAGAGTAACTCATTCACTCCAAGGACTATCAGAAGGAAAAAAAGGCTTATTTCTGCTGTGCATCTGTTGAGCACCTTATAGATAATGTCTTAGTTACTTTTTACTTGTTGCTGAGACAAATACCCAACACTCAAAATGAAGGAAGGAAAGGTTTATTTAGCTCACAGTTACTGGAGGTTTCAGTCCATGTTCAGCTAGCCCAAGGCTGAGAGGAACAGAGCAGAGAGCATCCAGTTCATGGTGGCGGACCAGCAACAAAATGGTGGCAGAGACAGCCAATCAGTCAGGGCAGCAGAGCAGCAGCAACAGCTCAAGGCTGTCTCTCTGTCTCTCTTTATATTACATTCAGGCTCTCCGCCTTAGTCCCCACCTTAGGCTACACCCATAATCCCAGAAGTACTTTGACCCATAGTCCCATCAGTACTAAAACTCATAATCCCAAGGATCATGGATCAAGTCTCAAACTCTAGAAGTCCCCGCCCGGTGATTCCATGAGGCTTTGGGGGGACAACTAGACATAAACCATAACAGATAGCAAGCATTTGACGTATGTTCTCTGTGATCCCTACTTGAACCAGATCATGACAAGGAATTCTGGGACAAACATGAAAATTGGAAATGGCCGCCATACTGGAAAGAGGTTGTCATATGTTCTTAAAGCCACAAATCCAGTAGGCAGTAGGCCTGGATTCAAATTCAAATCTGAACTGTGGAGTGAGACCCTGTATCAAAAAGAATTTTTAAAAAAGAAAAGCTAGTGTCTTTCCAATGGAATAGAACCAGAATTTGAATTAAAGTCTTGTTTTTTAAAAAATGAACAAACAAAAGTTCAATTTTGTCTCTGAAACATGTTGGGGTTTTCCAAAGCTATAGGCATTTTAAAAAATGTATTTAGGACAGTGTCTACTGAGTCTCACTACACAGGATTGGACTCGTAGTGATCTGCCTGTTTTCAGCCTCCCAAGTGCTGGGATTACAGGCGCGTGCCACCATGCCCAGTCTCAATCTCTGTCTCAGTGTGCCCAGGGGTGGGGCCAGCCTGGTACGTCAAGGATTTAACCCCAGCCGCTGCACTCTGCCTAAGCAGGTGCTTTAGCCCACTGAGCTATCAGGCCAACCCTATAGGCATATTTTTAAACAAAATGCACACATATTGAAGAATGACAAACTTGCCTCGCATCCAGTCTTATATTAAAGCCCTGAGATGGGGTTTGGCGTGCTACACTATTATTACAGGTGTAGAGGCCACCAGCAAATTTTGTCCCTGGCAGACTAATTCATGCTGAGTTCCCATTTTGCTCCCTCTCAGTGTGTTGTAAGTGTGGCAAAGCCGTTCTCAGGAGTCATTACCCCAACATCACCATACCACAGTGGATTAGGAGCAGTTAAGTGGATCCTGTCACCAGAGACGCATATGTGCCAGAACAGCTGCCATCCCTAGGCCACCATGGTGATTAAGACTCACTGATGGCTGCAGGTGAACGGGCCTACGTCAGGTGGATGCACTTCAGCTGAGATAAATTCAGGCGGGGAGCTGGGAAAATTGTATTTTAAATGATTCTACCATAACCTCATGTCCCCTCCTTTTAAGTGCTGGGATCATGGATTTCATTCTGCCTGGCCACGTGGCCATCAGAAGCCTGACTCAATACCAGGGCGTGAGACTATGGGTGATATTAAGGGAGATGAATGCATTGAGCTTATGTCAGGGAATACCTTTTACTGGATTTTCATAATGACTGGCTGCAGATGGCCTGAGAGGAAAGTCAGAGAAGAGCATTTCTGTAAATAGAAAGAAATCTCTCATTCTAGTTCAAGAAAATGAATAGCTGAGCACCAAGAGGCCAAATACTTTTTTTTTGAAAAATAAAACATTCTTTCATGTGGAGAAGGACAAATTAAGAAGAGAAACAGTATCTCTATAGCTACCTTTGTAACTTCAGTCTAGGAAGAAGTCACTGCATCGTGCTGATACCACTATCAGAGGCAGCCTGAGTTCCAAGGCCTCACAGATGGCACTATCTACATTGCACATCTGGTCACATCAGGACAAGAAGGGTCAATGAGACCAAAACTATTAGATCAGTGGTCCATGACCTTGGCTGCTATTTAGAATCACCTGGGGATCTTTAAAAACTATTGCCAGGCTCCCTCCCAGACCAGCTGAATCTGGATCTTCAGGGCCGGGGCCTGAGCGCTGAAATGTTTCAAAGCTCCTGAGCTGATCTGAGCATGCAGCCAGCATTGAGCATGGCCAAGGTAGTTGATGGTGACTGCCACAGGCCAGAGCAAAAGTCATGAGGTAGAAACCCTCTCCGTAGGGATGAGGGAGGACACCACCAGAAAAATGGCTGTGAGTGGCAACATTTAGGCCTGCTTTTCCACACTTAGAGACTTGCTGGCCAAATCCACACCAACATCTGTGTTTCCAACCCTGTGGCTAATTCTGTGACGGGTCCTGGGCTTTATCTACACCCAGCTGGCCTCACAGGAAATGGATAAGAAACTGAGCACGCTCAGCTCTCAAACCCAGAAAGCTTCCCGCTTGCAAAGCTGCTGGCCAGTTACAGAAACCTGTTCAGCGGCTGGCTGAGTGAAAGAACTTGGCTTCGTCCTGGGCAGGCCAGCCTTCTGCTGCCCAGGCCTGCCAGTGCACACAGGTGAAGCTGCCTCAGCTGGGGAGCAGGTACACCACATTCTCTAAGCACTTTGTCAGACAAAAAGTGAATATCTTGACCTCCTTCAAGGGCTGTGCTCCTTCCAAAGAGACTCTCAGGGGTCCCCTTTAGAGGTGTGGTGTGAGTCCAAGCATCATTTAGATAAACCATTACAGAGCACGTTCAAGAAATTGAACAAGAGAAATAGAAATGAGACTGGAATGATATATCAGACAGTGAGGAAAGTGTGTGAGAAATAAGTAATTAACTATAAATCCAAAGTTCCAAGATTATTTATAGCCATAGTCTCCCACCCAATCTGGGGAAAATAATCTTAGCTAGAAGAAAGAAGTTTAGGACTACCAAGATAGCCCAGCACACTAAGCACATGCTTAGGCAAGCACAGGGACATGGGTTCCATCCCCAGGACCATATACCATGCTGGCCCCACCCACAGGAGCTCTGAGCAAGCCACCAAGACTGGCCAGGCATGGTGGCACATGCCTATAATCCCAGTGCAGGGGAGGCTGAAAACAGGAGGATTACTGAGCCTCAGCTGCATAGTGAGACCCTGTACCAAAGAAGGAGGGGGGGGGAGGAGGGGAAGGAGGAAGAGGAGGTTTGCCTGAATTCCTTACAGACTTCTGCAGAATGGCAGGGCACATATGTTCTCTGAGCATCTGTGGGCCCAACAGCTCTTGCCCAGTCCCGGTGATTTTATCTTAGACTTGAAGATATCCTATACTTCTCTAAAATATAGCTTTCCTGCTGTTCTCATCAGATTAAAAAATTGTTTAGGCAATTACTTCAAATTTACAAAAAGCTTCCACGTAAATGATCTCCTTAATATTTCTGTTTTTTAATTTCTTATTTGTAATTTTTTTTTAGGGAAGGTCTGCAGAGTGTTCAGGGTCTCACTACTAGATCGGACTCCTAGTGATCTGCCTGTTTACAGCCTCCCGAGAGCTGGGATAGCAAGCATGCACCACCACACGCAGTCTCAATTGCTGTCTCAGCACATCCTGGGGGCGGGGCCTTCATTTTTATTTGTAATTTTCTTTTTAAATTTGTAATTAATGCATAATAATTACACATATTCATGAGCTGCAATGTGATGTTTCACACACGTACGTTCTGTGATGACCAAGTCAGAGTCATCATATCTAGTGCCTCACAGAGAGATCATATCTTTATGTTAAAATATGCAAAATTCTTTCTTTTACATATTTTAACAAAGAAATACACTACCGTTGGCTATAACCACGTTACCATACAACAGAACATGAGAACTTCTTCCTTCTGATTGTAACTTTGTGTCTGTGTTACCTACTACCCCCAGGCTCTGATAATTCATTATTCTACTTGCTATTTCTGTGAGATCAGCTGTTTTACTGTTCATGTTTACAGATAAGGGGCCTGAGATGTACAGAGACCCACACGCATCAGAAATAGCAAGGCCAGGTTAAAGCGAAACTTTCCTAACTACCAAAGCTGTGCTCTGTCCAGCTGCAGCATTGTCTCTCAGCTAAGGCATGGACATTTAGTTTTCCTTCCATGAGCAGTTCCACCTTTCCTGCTTTGATGATGCACTCAACTGCCTGTTATTCTGTTTAATGCCATGAAGTGGAGATTAACATTCAAGTTGTTAGTCCCTGTTTTGAGATTTGTAGGCTAAAAGATAGTACTGTTCAGCTGGAATCACTAATTGGGTAAAGGATAAGAAAGTTTCAGAGTATACTAATCCATATACATATGGATTAATAGCAAACAATAAAGAAACACATTTAGTAGTTAAAAATATATTCTTATTACCTTCCAATAATCTATTAAAAACAGCATGATTTGACACGGAAAACACAAATTATCTGCAAATTAAAAAGAATACACGTGCCCCCTACAACTCTTCCCAAATGATTACTGAGTGCCTTTGTGTTCTACTATGTTCAAATATTATAAGAATTTCAAAGGATGTTTTTTCAATAATCACAAATCTAGCAGAAGTGCTCTAAAGTAACCAATCACTTGAGAAAACTGTATAATCAGTCAGGATAGGCTAGGTTGTGTTTTAAAAACAAGTAAGCCTAACTTTTGTAGATTTAAATTTAAAGGATGCATTTCTTGTACTTAGTATGGGTAGTTTTTGCAGAGATCCACTGTAGGACCATTCCAGGACATGGCTACTGTCTGGAATGTCGACTGTTACAACAGAGAAAAAGAGTTGTGGAGGCACTGCCCTGGCAATTAAATGCTGTAACCTGGAACCCCCACATGCCACTCCTGCTTATATCTTATCAGCCAGGGAATGTTACACAACAATATCTAACTTCTATGGAGCCAAGATGTACAACTCTGCTACGAGCCCAGAATGAGGAAGAAGCAGAGCCACTGATGGTTGAACAGCACTAAATACTGTCTCACTTATTGCAGTTTTTCAGGAAGCTCCAAGAGGGCAAGTTACTCTCTGTGAGGGCAAAGTATAGGAAAATCACAGAAATGCTAGATAGTCGGTTAGCTGTGTTAGTGGCATGTTCACCTCTATAACAAAATACAGAAAAAAATACCCTCAAAATATGAAAGATTTATTGCAGAGAATTCAGCCTATGGTCAGCAGGCTCCATGGCTTTATGATCTGTGGCCAGGCAGAAAGACCATGGTAGGAGAAGCTGTCAGAGAAGAACTGCTCACCTCCTGGCAGCCAGGAAGCAGAGAGAGAAGCAGGGAGTGCAAGAGGAGGGGCCAGGGACCAGATGCAGTTGTCAAGCTCACACCCATGGCTGCCCCCTTCAAAGTTTCTATCACTGTCCAATAATGCCTCCAAATGATAGGCCCATCAGTGGATTCATTCCCTGACAAAGTTAAGAGTCCTCATGATCCCATCACTTTCCAAAATGCCCAGACTTTGGAAGAGGGCAGGTATTTTAGATCTAAATGATAGTTAGCTGTCACTACATTACCCTAATGAAGCATTCCAGGTAAAGCTGCAAAGAGCTGACTGAGACCATAGCTCAGAGCATATGTGAGAGGGAGGAGGGAGAAGACAGTCCTGGAAAGCGGGCTAAGGAAGTGAAGGTTGCAGTGGGCAAGAGGTGAGAAGCTGTGTCTGCTCCACCACAGTAGCTGATTTTATTTTTCAGGCATAGTGAAGCCGTTTAAGGAAGTTCAAGGGCGATGTAGGACAGAAGGCAATGGGAGGAAGGGCAAAGGGTGGGTACAAGAGTGTGAGAAGCCAGCAATGCCTCATACCTGGTGGCTCAACCCAAAGCACTGGCAGAGGGACAGAAAGGGTGTTTTCTCTTTCCAAAATGCTCAGCCTCAAAAACCAACAGAACTTGGAAACAGACGATAGGCCCCAGATTTCTACTATAAGTCATGAGATTTTGCTCATGTTGAATGTGCATTTTCACCTGTGGAACATGAATAGGAGATGTGCATCATTACGTGAAATGACAAAAAATATCATAAACGTTTACATTTTAAAAAATTATTACAATGAAGCACACACTGCTATTAGTCCCCCTTTAAATACTCCCCCAACTTTGAACACATTTATCGTGTATCATTCTTTGTGAAGCAGCTGTGGAAGTCCCTTTCATGTCTTGTGCTGCAGTAGCTGCCCCTGTGTTCTAAACCCATTCAAAACGTTGATCTTTTGTGGTCATTTTGACTTTGGGCAAGAGCCAGACGACAAAGTGAATGTGGGTGCCTCATAATGTTTTCAACAAACCTTCCTTTTCACTGGGTGGTATTCAGCAGCAGCAGCCACTGTGTTGTTTTCTCACACAGCTTGTAAAACATAAAAGAGGACTTTTAGAACTGCTTTAGAAAGTTTTGAGAATGTCAGAATCTGAAAGAATAAATGAGATCCGGAAGGACAATAGATAGCGTGAAAGAAAAAGAAACTGTTCAAAGGGAAGGAACTGGGATGGGGGAAAGGAGAAAAGAAAAAAGGGAGAGAAATACGTAAGGCCACTTGGGTAGTCATACTGCTGATTTCCACTGGCCTATTGAAAGGAACTGTTAATGCCAATTTTTTTCTTTTTAATTTTTTTGATCAATTGTGCGTGCTTATGCTGTAATCTAGAATAACCAATTTGAAGACAACATGCAATATAACAACCACTGTTGAATTTATATGATTTTGTTTACTGAAATTCTGTTTTATTTCTAATGTTTGTTTCTTTTTTCCTATTTTTATTCTCTCTCTCTCTCTCTCTCTCTCTCTCTCTCTCTCTCTCTCTCTCTTTCTCTTCAGTACTGGGGATCAAGCTATCAAGCTTAGGGCTTTGCACTTCTCAGGTAGACACTTATGCCCCTGAGCTATCTCCCATACCTCATTCTCAAAAACAAAAACAAAAACAAAAAATCAGAAAGGAGGAAAAAAGTGACAAAATAAATATGTTTGAAAAGAGAAGGAATATTTTGAGATGAATTACTGGTAATATGTCTGTTACTGTAGTGTATTTTTTAAATTTAAATATTCATATCATCCCATGTACAAAGCTGGAGGTTAAAAGAAAAGCCCAGGGTAGATCCCTGGGGCATCAGGGGCAGGATTTGAAGGCATAACAGGAGACAACGTTTCTTAAGGATCTCAAATGAAAAGGTAGACAATATGTCCTAGAAAACAATGTATCTGAGGAGGTGGGGACCTTGCAAAGGGGACAGAGAGAAGGCTGGTGAGATAGAAAGCAACCAGCTATGGGAAGTCAAAGGAGGAGAGAACTTCACCACAAAATAGACAACAGGTTTACACACAGCAGAGGTGTCAAATCACAGAGGTGTCAATAGAGAGCCAGTGAAAATAGTACTTAGGATATTACTGCCAGAAAGAAGGAACCAGTGCAAAGCAGCTTTAATGACATGATGGAGAGAGGAAGTCCTTGCAGGAGCTAAGGAGGCAATGAGAGATGAGGATCCAGAGAAGAGTTCTGGAAGCATGAAGGAAAAGACTGAGGTCAGGGAATTTAGAGGATCACTAAATCTAGGCCAATGTGAGTGAGAGAGAGCGAGAGTGAGAGCGAGAGAAAGAGAGACAGAGACAGAGAGAGAGACAGAGAGAGAGAGAGAAAGACCGTGCCTCTGTGTTCACAAAGGGAAGGCCCTTACTGAGAACATACAGCCAGAGGGAGTGAAAGGCTGAAGACAGATGGGAGGCGTAGTGTAGTTACATAAATGAGTTAGAAAGACCCCAGCAGTGGCAAAAAAAAAAAAAAAAAAAAAAAAGTACAGCTCTGAGAACATAGGTATCTCAAGTACATTTCTCTCATTTCTGGGACAAAATACCTGACACCCAACGTTAAGGAATAAAAGGTTTATTTATCTCATAGTTAGTGGAGGTTTCAGTCCATACTCAGCTGACTCAAAGGCAGACTGGCACATAGCAGAGAGCAGCTGTTCACGCCTGCAGAAAACAGCAAAAAGCAAAAGGAGGAGCAGTGACTGTGGTAGCTAGCAAGCCTCTCTCTCTTCCTTATATTGTATGTGGGCTATCTGCACCAGGCCCGATGTAGCACTCACACCCATAATCCCAGCATTGGATTATGAATTAATCACAAAACTCTAGAGGTCACTCCAATGACATTAGGCCATGGAGGACAACCATAACAATCCATAACAGCCTTTCCTTAGAAAAGATAATCAAACATCTTTCAAAAAGATGCCAACATCCCACTCTTAGTTAACTGAGAAGGTAAGATTTTGGAACAGATACAAACCAAGAACCTTGTACACACAGAAGATACCCTTGAAGAATAGACTTTTCATAGAGAGGGCTTAATACACATGATATAGTACCTACTACAAAAACTTGCAAGGATCAACACTGAAAACAAAATAAAAAAATTTAATAGAAAATGACAAGACACAGAAGCAAACACAATCTTAGACCTGACCTCACACAGAGCAAGCCCAGGAGACAACAAGATAGAGGAAAGTAGCAGACACACACATAAAATTCTGAACTGATAATAACGAAACTAAAAGAAAAAAATTCATAAAGGAATTGCTCATAAAATCTAGAGTAGAAATAGATTTAAAAAATAGATGATGATAGGAAAAGGATGGAAACCAGGAATGATCAATATAGGAAAGAAATAAAATGCATGAAATGGATTCAAACATATCCAACATGGGCCCGGTGGGATGGCTCAGTGCTCTAAAGCGCCTGCTTGGGAAAGCTTGGGTGGCTTCAGGGACCGAGGTTTGATCCCCGGCACCACATGCTGTGCCAGCCCTGCCCTCGGGGCAGGCTGAGCCGGCCATAAAAATGAGTGAATAAACAAACAAAGGTTCTGAAACAAGAAAAAAAATACATAAAATTAAAAAAAAACATATCCAACAAATTAAAAATTCCACTGAACACTTACAAGACCACTGGAATGAAACTGAAGATAGACTTTCAGACCTTGAAGATAAGATCACATGACAGCTCTCTTTAGTATGACAAAGGGTCAGGCAATAAGAATCCACCAGTTGCAAGTTGATGAGAAGAAAAAAAAAAAAAAAAAAAAAAACATGAGACTGAATGATGTCAATCAAAATGCAGAAGTCAACACAAATGACATAAAAAAACTACTTGCACAAGTAATAGCAGAAGATTTCCCAAGCATAGGAAAAGAGTCTCACACCTTAGTGAGGCATATTAACTCCAATTAGCAATAACTAAAATAAGTCCTCCCCTGACATAATAATCAAGATTACAGAGATACAGCACAAGAACAGAATGTTAAAAGTGACTAGAGAAAAGAAACAGATAAACTATAAAATAAAGTCTATCAGAATTACAGAAGCCTTCTCAACACAAACCCTCAAGTCAAGAAGAGCTTCGAGTGAGGTATTTAAAGTCCTGAAAGAAAACAACTTCCAACCCAGATTGATATACCCAGCAAAATCTTTCTTTTTTTTTTTTTTTTTTTTTTTTTTTTTTTTTTTTTTTTTTTGTCTTTTTGAGGCAGGGTCTCGCTGTGCAGTTCAGGCTGGCCTTGAGCTCACTTTTGTAGCCCAGGCTGGTCTCGAACTCACACCAATCCTCCTGCCTCAGCCTCCCAAGTGCTGGGATTACAGGCATGTGCCACCACGCCCGGCTACCAGCAAAATCTTTCAAAATTAGTTGAGAAATAAGATACTTCCATGACAAAGAACAATGGAAGAAATTTATAACTACCAAACCAACCTTGCAAAGATACTTGAAGACATTCTAGACAGATAAAAAATGACCACAACTTCGAGAGCAATAATAGAAAGGAGGACAAACAATCAAGCAGAAAGAAAAAGCAAAGAAACAACAGCAGGAAAGTAATATGGCAAGCATAAGCCATACACTTCAGTAAGAGCCATCAACGTAAATGGTGCCAATTCACCAATAAAAAGAAATAGACTGGCGCAATGGATCAAGGAGCAAAATCTAACAATATACTGTATATAAGAAACATACAGGCTGAAAGTCAAAGGATGGAAAACAATACTCCATGCAACAGGAATGGACACAAAAGCAGGGATAGATATTGTGTTTTCAATGTTAACTTCAAGCCAAGAATGTTCCAAAAAGATAAAGAAGGTCACCATATTTTTAGGTAAAAGCTTCAACAGGAAGAGAACAATCTTAAATACATGCAACAAATATAGGGGCATCCAGCTATCAAAGACAAATATAAATAGACATGAAAAATCAAATATGCAATAACATAATTGTATTGGGCACTTCAACACCCCATTGTTGCATAGAGATAGATCTACTAGGAAAAAAAAAATTAGCAAAGAAATATCAGGATTTAACCAAAGCTGTGAACAAATGGACTTAATAGATATTTACAGGGTGTTCCACACAACAATATCAGAATACACATTCTTCTTAGCTGCACATGGGATAATATCTAAAATAAACCATATACTAGTCCATAAAACATGCTTGAGTAAGTGAAAGTACTTGAAATTATCCCACGTATATTATCTGACCATAGTACATGAAAATTGGAAGTTAATGACAAAAGAAACCACAAAAACTCCATAAACACATGGAAATTGAATAGCACTCTCCTAAATAATCAATGCATCACCAATGAAACTAAATTAAACAGTGTCAACAATTAAACAAAAATGCAGATACAGCATACCAGATCCTATGGGAAACGATGAAAGCAGTCCTAAGATGGAAATTTATAGCAATGAATTCTTTCATCAAGAAAAGAGAATGAACACAAATAAACAACCTAATGTTGCACCTCAAGTCTCCAGCAAAAGAAGAGAAGATAAAGACCAAAACCCAAAGAAGGCAGGAAATTACAAAGATCAGAGCAGAAATTAAAGCAACTGAGATTAAGAAAAAAATACAAAGAACTAATTAATCAAAGAGTTGGTTCTTTGAAAGAGTAAATAAAACTGATAAATCTCTGGCCATGTTGGTGATAAATTTTATCAACAAAAGGAAAGAAAAAACTCAAATTCATGCAATAAGGAATGAAAAAGGTGAAATCACAATAAGTTTTGTGGAAATTCAGAAGAGAATACTGCAAAAATATTTACTCATATCAATGGAAAACGTCTTATGGAAAGGACACGTTCCTAAATATGTGTGAATTACCAAAGCTGAGTCAAGAAGATATAAAACTTCAGAATAATCCAATAATAACTAATAAAATTGAAAATGTAATTAAAAACCAATGAGCAAAAAAGCTCAGGCCCTGATAGATTTACCGTGCAATTCAACACAAATTTAGAGAAGATTTATTGCCAATACTCCTTAAACTCTTTAATGAAATTTAAAGGGAAGCAATAATCCCTAACTAATTCCTAGAGTCAAGTATCACCCTGATACCAAAACCAGAGAAAGACTGAACCAAAAAAAGAGAACTGCAGGCCAATTTCCCTGATGAACATAAATGCAACAATACTAATAAAATATTAGCAAACAGAAAACCAAGATCATTAAGAAGATTATACACCATGATCAACTGAAATTAATCGCAGAAATACAGGTATAATTCAATATATTCAAATCAACAAATATAATATAGCATATCAACAGAACCAAACACAAAAACCACATGGTCATCTCAACAGATGCAGAAAAAGTTTTTAACAAAGACCAATATTCATTTATGGTAAAACTTTACAGAAAATTGGCATAGTCTTTACTTCAACCTGATTAAAAACCATTTATGACAAAATAATAACCAGCATCACACTAAATGGACAAAAGCTAAAAGCTTTCATTCTAAAATCAGGAACAAGACAAAGATGAACACTATCACTATTCCTACTCAATACAATTCTGGAAACATTAGCTAGAGCAATTAGACCAGAGAAGGAAATGGAAGGAATTCAGAATAGCAAAGGAAGAAGAGGTTATCGTGACATCATAATCCACATAAAAGACCCTCAAAAACTCTACTAAAAGACATCTACATTTAATAAGAAAATTCAATAGTGTAGCTGGATATAAAGTCAACACTAAAAAAAATCAATAGCGTGTTTGTACACAAACAACTTCACTGAGAGAAAAATTTGGGAAGCAACACCCTTCACAACAGCATCCAAATGCTCAGGAATGAGTCCAGCAAGAGAAGTAAAAGATCCGTATATTAGAAATCTTAGTACTCCGAAAAAAGACTGAAGAGGTTATCAGAAAATGGAAAGATATCCCTTGCTCATGGATAGGAAGCACTAACATTGTGAAAATGGATATCATCCCCAAACTGTTACATGCACTTAATGTAACCCTAATCAAAATACACAAAGTAACATGCCTCACAGAACTAGAGAAAACATTCCTAAAATTCATTTGGAAACAGAAGAGATCTAAAGTAGCAAAGGCAATTCTGGGCAGTAAAGGAAAGGCAGGACGCATCCCAATCCCTGACTCGAAATTATACTACAAAGATACTGTGATAAAATCAGTATGGTGCTGGTAGAGAAACAGGTCTGGAACAGATTAGAAGATAGAAACGCGACTAGAAACATACTCAGCCACTTTATTTTTGACACAAAGACCAAACATATTCACTGAAAGAAAGAACCTCTTTCTTTAATAAATGGTCCTGGGAAAACTGGTTCTCTGCATGCCAAAGATTAAAACTAAGTTCATGTCTACCCCCATGCACTAAACTAAAGTCAAAATGAACCAGATATCTGAATGTTAAGACAGAAACACTAAATCTATTGAAAGAGAAAGTAAGTTGAAATCTTGAAGACATAGGTGTAGGTCAAGACTTGATGAACAAAACCCAAACTACACAGGAAATACTTCAAAGAATCAACAACTGAGATCTGTCTCATCTTATTAAAAAGCTTTTGTGCATAAAAAATCACAACAGTACAAAAGATACTCTACAGAGTGGTAAAAAAAAAAAATAGCCAACTGTCCTTCAGACAGAGGACTTCTATCAAGAGCATAAAAAGAATTTTAAAAATCAGGCTGCCAAAATTCAGAGACCCAATTACAAAGTGCCATCTGAGATGAATGCACATTTCGCAGATGAAGAAATAGAAATGGCAAATATATATGAAAGAAATTATTTAACATCAATGGTCATTTGAGAGATACAAATTAAAACAACACTGAATTCCATCTCGCTCCAGAAAAGCTATTATCAATAAATCAACCAATAACAATTCCAGAAGGAGTTAGGGAGAAAAAGGAACACTTCTCCACTGTTGGTGGGAGTGCAACCTCGTGCAACCACTGTGCAAATCAGTTTGAAAAATCCTCAGACACCTAAGATTAGAGGTTCCATTCAACCTAGCTCTTCTTCTTCTGAGTACCTTTCTGAAAGAATTAAAAACCTCATAGCACAGTGATATATGTGAACTCATGTTTGTTGAAACACAACTTGTCATAGCTTAATATTGTAAACAACTCAAATATTCACCAACTGAAGAATGCATAAAAAGTGTGATATTTTTATGCTACTAGAATATTACTCAGCCAATATCCAATTTAAAAGATAAATTGAGACTTTACAGGTAAATAGATCCAACTTGAAATTATACTTACAAGTGAAATAAATCAGACTCACTTGTACACATTACATTATCTTTCTGGTGTAAGATATTGAAAGAGTAAATAAGGTCTAGAATGCACAGCAGATATTGTGAAATGGGAAGTAAATGCTTAAAAGGAAAAAGACCTAGGAGGGGAGAGAGGTGAAAGGAAAGGAAGAGGGAGAAAAATGCTGGTTAGCTACACTGTTGGTGTCTCTTAGTTCCCTGAAAAAGGTTTGTGCTATATAAGTTGGAGAACTGTTTATGCTCATATCTTGTGCTCTAAGTACTTTGAAGATGACCATATGCAACATATTAACTGTTATTCTCCTATTATTTAGTTATGAAAATTTCACCTTTTTCAATAAAGAACACATTTGTTTCACTAAGAATAAAGGAAAAGCAGGACATGGTGGCATACACCTGCAATCCAGCACTTGGGAGGCTGAGGCAAGAGCAAGAGGACTGCCAAGTTTGAGGCCAGCCTGGGTTATACAGTGAGTTTCAGGACAGCCTGAATGATATAGAGACACCCTATCCCAAAAAACCAGAAAGAAAGAAAGAAAGAAAGAAAGAAAGAAAGAAAGAAGA
>PVJA010021499.1:0-35492 GCA_004027025.1 Myocastor coypus | reverse complement strand
AAATAAATAAATAAATAAATAAAAATAAAAATAAAAATAAACTGAAAATGTATGAAAATTTCAACAAATATTTGAAATTAGAGAAAGTAAGATAATTACACTTGAACTTGATTGTGACACTTTCGAGGCCAGCTTTTTATTTGGAATTTACAGAAAAAGATACTGTGAACTTAATAGTTATAAAAGTCATATGCATGTGACTACTTCATATGATATATACATTTTTCTGCTCTATAAAGAGGCATCTGGATAGAAAAGATATAGAATTCTAAATCAGTCCTGACCATGTGCATAATAAAACTCATGGCCCATTATCACTCCAACTTAACCCCTTCAGAACAGAGCTGGGGCACGCTGCAAA
This sequence comes from Myocastor coypus, assembly GCA_004027025.1. Lineage (NCBI taxonomy): Eukaryota > Metazoa > Chordata > Mammalia > Rodentia > Myocastoridae > Myocastor > Myocastor coypus. The sequence goes on along the minus strand of PVJA010021499.1, from coordinate 35,131 downwards.
GAGAGCAGGGCACTCATTTTACACCTGCACGAATAAAGCAGGAGTCTGGGCTTGAGACGTGATACCCAGGTAAGATGGAAGTGTTCCACTTAGAACAGAAAGCCACCTCTGTCTCTATTTTATGAAATATAAATGCATTTGTTGTAGTACTATATGTATTGTATCTCCCTTCTGTGAGCCCCTCTAGGACATCCATGAAAAGAAGATGTATCTCAGTAGGGTTTTCCTTGTAAAATATTTAAATGAAAAATTGAGCATTTTAAGGCTTTCACAATTATTCTTTTTCATCGCGCAATGAAATATTCATACAATGCGAAAACACTGCAGTTGTAACTGCATTTTAATTTTAAAAATAAACAATACAATAGTAATTTTGAAGTATGCCTTGCAACAGGACAAAGGAAATAGCAAGACAACAAAAATATTTAATCTGCAAGAGTTTAATATTTAACAATGCTACCCTTCACTTTTATTTCAAACAAAAGGCCAGTTTTGCTAGAGAAATCAAGATGGATTTAGTAGTCACGGCATAGATTCCTTACTCATTTTACAGGTTTTCAGTCTTGTAAAGTGGCATTATTGCTTTTATTCCTCCAGTGCTTTAGCCACCACATGGCTAAGTCTGCAAACCCAGAAAGACTCCTTTATTAACTACTTAGGAAGTAATTTAGATTACTTATTCAATTTGGGTACTGGAACATTTGATTATAAGGACAGCTGGCAAGGATGGCTTTATTAGAAGCTGAAAAAAAAAAAACACACAATAGAATTCATTTAGAAATTTCTTGAAGAAAGTTCTTTAGATATATTTCTTATCTCCCATTTGGTTTCATTATAGTGAGAGGCAGTAGATTGTGCTTATATGTAAAGGGTATAAGTAAGCTAAATTTAAAGATTTATACCACGTGTCTGAATATAACCATATAGTAAAAAAAAAAAAAAATTAACATTTAAAGCACCCTAAAACAAATCTCACTGTATATTTCAGTTTTCATAGAGACAGAATAAGTAAGTGACTTGTAGTCAAAGAAATTTGACTTTGGAAACATTAAATCCATAGGTTGCGGCTCGGCAGGATGGCTCAGTGGTCTAAAGCGCCTGTTTGGGAAAGCTTGGGCCGCTTCAGGGACCTCGGTTCGATCCCCAGGCACCACATGCTGCACCAGCCCTGCCCTCGGGGCGGGCTGAGCCATCCATAAAAATGAGTGAATAAACAAACAAAGGTTCTGAAACAAGAAAAAAAATAAATAAATAAAATAAAAAATTCTTTAAAAAAAATTCATAGGTTACCACATAAGTCAAGGAAGAATCGGCCCCCATTTCTTTTAAAAAGAATTATAGACACCACCAGTGTAGCATGTATTAAGCAAAGGCGATGTGTTGTTCTATCTAAAATCAGCAATCATTTGTAAGGGTCAGCCTTTCAAATACACTGCTATTCTTCAACCAAATTATGTATGCATGCATATATGTATTTATTACTCTCTAGGCATTCGAAAAGAACTATCAATTATTTGGAAGTTTGCATTTTGTTTCTGAAAATAATTTTCCTAGAACATAATATAGCAGAGTATGATCCTTAGTGCTTCATCAGTAAAAACACAAATAAGAGGCTAGTAAAATACCCCATGAGGTTGCCCTGAATACCTCCACACCTTATAAAATTCAATGCCAGGGCTCCGCAGGACAAAATCATACTGGGCAAATAGGGGTTAACCTAAGAGGCAGGGTCAGGAGGAATTGAAGCCAGCAGGGGCCAGCAGATGTTGAAGAACCTCTGGCATCACCTCCCAGTTGGGGATCTTCCTCTCAGGCCCTGCCTCGTTCCTCTGCTTGAATCTCAGTGCTTCTCCTTGCCCTTCTGACTCTGACCTCCCGCTCTCCTGCCCTTACTTTACCAGCCTGGCCTTGCTCTGCGGTCAGCCTGACTTCGACCTGAAAATCTGATTCTAATGTTCTGCTTTGTTTGCTGTCTACAACATCCCAGGTCTTAATCTATTTCTAAAACCACTGCTCTACTCTTGGCCACCTTCTGTTTGATGTCTTGGTCCTTTTATGACTCAGCCTGTACCCTAGCAGATTTATCTATTCTACAAAGGAAAAAAAAATAATCTAACCTGTCCCCTCACAGATTTTAAATTCCATTGATACATCAAAGCTCTTAGTTTTTGACAGCATCCAAACCACATACTTTCATAATAGAGGGACTAAGGTCCCTCAGCAGATCAAGGTACTAAGTCATATTTTGGAAGTACATTAAATTTTCTGTATCTACTAAGCCTGAAAAGTCAACCTTCTGTTTTCAAAATGTGCATTAAATACCTTACCTTAGGGCATTAGATTTTAAAATGTGTGTAAAAATAATGGAACTACTCTAACAAACAAGTTCATATATTTGACATGGTTTTGTAAATACATGGGATGAAGGTATCATATTGTGAAATTTGAACTGAAATATAGACTCATAACTACCCTGATTTTGCACTAAAGCCATTGTTTGTTATTTAGCATAACTACATAATATACTGACTTTGTCATTTTTAGTATAAGTAATGAAAACTGTTCACTTATGGTTGTGAGGTACCGTAACTGGGTCTGCCATCATCAGTGAAGCTCGGCATTCAGCTTCAGACTGCAAAGCATCCTTCAGCCTTCCCCGGGGAGTGTGTCACATTCCACACTCCAATGAATAAAATTATTTATATTGACACAGCTCATGAGCACTTGCAGTGCTATTTAATAAACAGTCCACCTTCTGACATTTTCTGTCCAGAGCCAGTTCAGGTGTTACTATAAATTTCTTTAACAAATCACAGCTCAGAAAATTCGGGAACCCCACTGTGTCTTCTGACCATCACATTTGTGCTCATGTGCATACCCGGAAGCCCAACACAGACAGGTAGATAGGATAGAAAGGGGTGGACGCCGGGCGTGGTGGCGCACCCCTGTAATTCCAGCACTTGGGGGGCTGAGGCAGGAGGATCAATATGAGTTTGAGACCAGTCTGGGCTACAAAAGTGAAGTTAAGGCCAATCTGAACTGCATAGCGAGACCATGTCTCAAAAAAAAAAAAAGGAAAGTGGTGGACAAACTAGAAGGGACCTCAGAACAACTTAAGGGAGGACCCTGAATATCTGTTCATTGTATAGAAAAGACAACTCTGAGAGGAATTAATATCTATCCCATTCTGATTAAAATGGTGATGTTTCCAAGTTCCTTAGAAGCCTAAGTGGATTTCAAAGGACCTTATACTGGTCCCCCACTTATGAAAATCAAAATCCTATTTTCACTGCTTGGAAGCATGAACTTCTACAAATCTGGGGTACTATCACTTAACAGAATCATCTTTAAAAGAAAGATATTCCCACACCTCATTGGTCACCGAATCTGAGGCAGAGTGAAATGTCTCTCCGGAGAAATAGTACCTTCATCAGCAAGGAGACCTAGTAAATTCTCTCAGTTTAACTTAGCAAATGTTTACCATAGTCCTTGAATCAAATAGATACTTAGTATGTTTATTTTTAATATCCTTTTTCCCTAAATGGAATTTTTATGCTTGAGTAAAACAGAAGGAAAAAGATCAAGAAGGCACTTTACAAACAAACAGAATTCCCTGAAGAGAGAAATGACTTACTTGCCTTGTTTGATCTCTGCCTTTCTAACTGAAACCACCTAGAGCTGTCTGTGGGAACCTCTCAGGGGTCCCTAACCTTCTATGGAGTAAAACCAGAGTTCTAGATTTTGTCCAACCCAGTTTAAGAAATGTGGTCTTGAGCACACGCAGGTTTGTAGCAACGCTGTCCTCTTGGAAATTATCTGGTTGAGCTGGTTCTGAGAAGCTGATATAGAAGCCAGAGATTATACAAAGAAGCTGCCTCAGCACTCACTCAACAGCCGTAGTACCAACTTTAGAATATAGGCCACTGTCACGACACAGCTGTGTCATCCCAAGGACTTGTCAGAAGAATCTTCACTGTGTCTCTCAAACATAGCAAACAGAGATACAATTATACTGCAGTTTTTTCCCAACTTGAAACTTGTCTGTATTTAATGGGAAAATACATCAAAAATTTAGTTAAATGTCCGAAGTTCAGCATCTAATATGAAGCCAAAGCAAAACTGAAATGTTCCAACTATTGGTTTAAATTCATATATCTAAAGAAACCTCATATCTTTTTTCTCAGTTGCACTGATGTTTGAAGAAATATTCCTTGAGCCCCCTCCTGATGGAGCAAACAGACAAGGACTGGTTCTCTGCAAAATGAGCTGGCCGGGGAAGCCTGAGACACTGCCCACCAGCAGCGACACCACCAGCAGAGCTGGTGTCCTGCAGTATTGTTTACTTTCAGCCATGCTACCTTAGATAAATAGCTATTTTACAGCCTTCTAGTCACGGAGACAGGTAAGATCTCCTCCTGCTTTGAAAGCCTCTCCTTCCAGGAGTCCCTACTTCGTAGTTCTCACCATCTTTTCAATTATTGCTGTTCCTTGCCCCACTGATGTCCATAAAGATAGAGGAGCGCACATTAGGATGTAGTTTGTGAATCATCTTTCGTCTTTTGGAGAAAGGAAAAACAAAACAAGCAAACAACAACAATAACAAAAATGCAACTCTGGATAGTAAGCTGAGAAAACTAAGGTAGTAAAACAAATTCAAAACAGCTGCAAGAAAGCTTCACAACTTTTTATTTTTCTCCATAATTCTGTACAGAGATACCTAAAATGAAAAACTACAGTGGCCTTTTGTTTGCAGTCACATTTCAAGCTAAATTTTAATATCTTAGTGAATGTTGTCATCTAAATTCTACATGCATACAATATAGTTCCATGCATGCCAGCAAATTTTCCCTGCTTTTTCCCTATATTTTTCATGGATTTGTATAGTTTACAGCTCACCTGTATGTACCTCAAGTGCTTTGCCCTCATTTGATAACTGGCAATTAATATTTAATTTAAATCAGCTTTTACTTATAGGCTGCAAATGTATTTGATACGCATATCACTTCCTTGATGGATATCATTTTAACAACACAAAATAGGCAGAGTACTTTTAAGACAGCGATGCTTTTCTAGCAAAGGTAAAACAATTTATGATTGTGCATTCAGTCCCATAGTTTAAAAACCGCAGGTTAAGCAAATGAGACATGATTCTTAATTCTACCATCCTGTAAGCAAATTATCAAATCTGAACCTTTCAATGAGAGCTGGGTTTCTTTCTAAATATCTTCCTCCTTAGCAGCCTAAAGGGACCCGCTGCATCAGTAACACCTCTGCGCTGTCGCGTCCCAGCTTGAACACACTAAACTCAGGGGCCTTTGAAATCTTTAAAGCCAATCACACATAAGACAGATTCTATATTGCAGGGCTGGCTGGCTACACTTCAGCACAAAACAATATTGCAAGCTTTCTGACATACATGTGTCACCTCTTTGTGACAAATAGCTGGTATTAATTAGGCACTAGACTTGGTGAGATTGCTGTTATTAACTGAGAGAAGATGGGTTGGATTTAATTGTGTGTGACATCAAAGTCAAGTGACTGATATTTCAAGCTTCATTTAAAATGTTTGATATTGAAGTCATTGTATTCACATAAAGACTGTCTAAAAATATAAAGGAGACTGATGAGGAAAGAACTGAAATGAATTTGTACATCTATCTTATGAAGTGTATTTGATGTCATTTTACTAGCACTTTCAATCCACATATGTAATGTTTGTTTAGCTGCAGTAATTTTCCATTTCATAATAACCTTGAAAGTTCTTAAACTAAGCTGTTCATAAATGATAACAAGTTACTGGTTTGTTTAAAATAATTTTAACATAAATGGAAATAGAATGAGAATGCTGAGCAAAATTATTTCTATAAACATATTATCTATCAAAGAACTCAAAGACACAAAGCAATACACATCTGAAATTTTCTTAGCAACAGATAGTCCAGGACACTTTAGAAAAAGCAGTGGTAAGACATGAAAAATAAGCTGAAATACCATCACTTAAATTATTTAATTGTAACTTCATTCTGCTGTGGTTTTTTTATTTTTATATTTTTTTGTAGTGTTTTAATTCATTAAAAATTTAAGGCAAAATAAAACACAAGTAATAGGCAATATGGAGAAAGATTTTTCCCAAATGGTAAGGAGATGAAGAGGGAGGAAGTGAGGAGAGAAGACAGAGAAAGGGGTGAAAAAAGAAATCACAGTGTATGATGTGCCTGTACCAGCTTCACACAAAGAACACAAAGAGCATGCACTACAGACACATACTAATAAAAAAGTAAATTTAAACATCTTGACAGGGGCCAGGGGTTCGATCCCCAGGTGTGCCATGCAGGCTCTGCCCCCAAGGCATGCTGAGATGGCAATTGAGACTGGTCATGGCGGCACAGACCTGTAATCCCAGCTCTTGGGAAGCTGTAAACAGGAGGATCACTATGAGTCTGATCTAGTAATGAGACCCTGAACAGCCTATCGACCACTCCCTAAAAAATATAAAAAAAAAAAAATATTTTAAGTTACAACTCATCAAATAAGTTCGTTAAAGTAAGGACATTTTGCTATAGAGTTCTAAGATTTTAATTGTATTCAGAGAAATTACTAAGTTACTTATTTATTTGACAGCTGTCATGAAATACACAGAATACTACTTGGAAATCTGATTAATTGAAATGTAATACGCTTCAACAGAGTATTCCTTGGCTATTACTTTAAGAACAGAAACATAATTCAAAATAGCCAGAAGTTAATATTATGCAACACAATATCAAATGGTCTAAGAAAAAGCCTAGAAAAAAATCCAAATATAAATAACAGTGAAAGTTGAAAAAACAATACAAGATCATTGCATTTAAATAACTTTTTTCAGTTTTATTCTTTTTCTAAATCATATAAATATGTTCTTATAAATTTTTTTTTAATTTTTGTGTATTTGGTATAGGGCCTCACTATGTAGCTCAGACTCCTGGTGATTCTCCTGTTTTGAACCTCCCCAGTTCTGGAATTACAGACATGTGCCGACATACCCCACTCAGTCACTGGCTCAGCATCCCCTGGGGGTGGGGCCTGAGTGGCATGGGGGACAGGGATCAAATCCTGGTCCCTGTGCTTGCCAAAGCAGGTGCTTAGTCTGCTGAGCTATCTTCACTGAGCCTAAAAAGCTAATTAAATAGTTATGTTTAAATTTCATGGGTGGGAAATATAGCTCAGAAACACAAAGCCCACCTGGCAAGCGTGAGACCATAACTTCAATTCCTTGTCCCCCCCAAAAAAATAAATAAATATCCTTAATGTTAGTTTTTACATTACATAATTTATTTGCTTCAATCTCAAACCAATCCAAATTACTTATGAAAACAATAATTAAACATTACATTATGCTATATACGTTTGGCTATAGTGAAAACAGAGCCTTAGCAGAAATGACATACTGACTTTTAATATAAAAGTGTGACATTTCATTTTCAAATAAGTTTCATCCTCCCCAAATGGTATTGTAGTATTTTAGGGTGATGATGAATTCTTAATTCTATAAACAAATATACTATGTATGTGATATGTGTGTTTATACATCTATTAATTTATATACAATAACTTCCAAGAATGCATAATTCTAATTGCCATTTAAAAGCTAACTGTATGGCTTTCCTCTTGGAATCACTTTGGTCTCAGCTCAAATGTCACTTGCGCAGACAAGCTTTACCTATATAACTTTTCCAAAAGAGCCTTTCTCCTTGTTACTCTCCCTTTCTTCATTTTGTACTTAGTAGTATCTGACAATTTATATTTTATCTGTATATGATCTATCGTCACTAAAACATAGATTTCTTGAAAGTAGAAATTATTTGTTTTGGTCACTGCTAAGTTTCTAGAACCTATCAGGGTCTGACAAAAGTAGGCACCTCAAAAATATTAAGCAAATAAGAGAGTGGTTCTGCTGAAATGATATGATATGATATGATATGATATGATATGATATGACATGACTCCAAGGCCATTCATTTCCCAAGAGTGTGGAAAAAATATGGATGCAGAAACAAGCTGATTTCTAATAACAGAAGTCTAACAAACTACCATTAGCATGCCTCACAGATCTAAAGCAAATGTTTCTAAAATTCATTTGGGGGGCTGGGGAGATAGCTCCGAGGCACAAGTGCCTGCCTGGCAAGTGCAAGGTCGTGAGTTTGAACCCTGGTCCCGCAAAAAAAAAATAAATAAATAAAATAAATAAAATAAAATTCATTTGGAACCAGAAGAGACCTAGAATAGCAAAAGCAATTCTGGGCAATAAAGACAACAACTTTACTGTGATAAAATCAGCATGGTGCAGGCAACAAACAAACAAAAACAACAACAACCGAAAAAAAAAAAAAAAAGAAGGCCTGAGGACTAGTAGAACTAAATGAATGATGCAGACCCAGCCCCAAACATACTGAACCGCTTTATCTTTGACAAAGGTGCCAAACACATGCAGTAGATGAAAGATAGCCTTTTTGATACATGGTACTAGAAAACTGGCTTTCCATATGTCAAAGACTAAAACTAGGACCATGTCCATCACTATGCACTAAACTAATGTCAACATGGATCACAGATCTAAATATTAAAATAGAAACACTCAATTTACTGGAAGAGAAATAGGTAGAAATCTTGAAGACACAAGAGTAGGCAGAAATTTCATGAAGAAAACCCAGACTACAAGGTAAATATTAGAATCAACAAATAGTATTTAACCATATGAAAACACTCTGAACAACAAAAGAAATCACCAAAAGTGGGAAAAGTTTATAACACGTTGTCCCTCAAAAGACATATCTGGAACATACAAAGAATGGAAAAATACCAGAACTCCAAATTCAAAGACCCAATACAAAATAAAAGGGCATCTGAGATGAGTACAAATTGTCAGATGAAAAATTCAGAAGGCAAATAAATACAAGAAAGTGTTCAATATCATGATCTCAATATCATGATCCTTGTGAAATATGTAAATTAAAACAATACTGTGATTCCTTCTCACCCCAGGTAAATGGATTAAACTGAAGATTATACTCATAAGTGAAATAAATCAGACCCACATATGTAAATATTGTATTGTCTCACTAGTGTGAGAAACTCAGTAAGTACATAGGATACAAAATGTACAATAGATAATGTAAATAGAGAAGAAATTGTGCAAAAGATAGATAAACCGTGACTAAGGGAAAGAAGAAAGGAGGAAAATGGAAAAAAAATACATTTGTACTCCAGATAGTTAAGACAGTTATACAGCTAATTTTCCTTAATGCATTGAAAAGTAAGGTTTGTGCTAATATTATTTAGTCATGATATCAGGCCTATATCTTACACTCTGAATAGCTATTACAAAGAAAACAATACACAATGTATCAGTTATTACTCTCCTAATAACTTGGGGTATTTTTAAGAATTTTATTTTATTGTTTTTGTTTTTTCTTTTTTTTTTGAACCTTTATTTATTTATTCACTCATTTTTATGGCCGGCTCAGCCCGCCCCGAGGGCAGGACTGGCGCAGCATGTGGTGCCGGGGATCGAACCGCAGTCCCTGAAGCCGCCCAAGCTTTCCCAAGCAGGCGCTTTAGACCACTGAGCCATCCCGCCGGGCCCCTTTTTTAACAGTTGTTTTTTGTTTGTTTGTTTGTTTGTTTGTTTGTTTGTTTGTTTGTTTTTGTGGGACCAGGGTTCGAACTCACGACCTTGCACTTGCCCAGCAGGCACTTGTGCCTCGGAGCTATCTCCCCAGCTCTTTTGTTTATTTTCACGGCCGGCTCAGCCTGCCCTGATGGCAGGGCTGGCACAGCATGTGGGATCGAACCGCGGTCCCCGCAGGCGGTCCCTGCAGCCGCCCCCTAAGCAGGCGCTTTAGACCACTGAGCCATCCCACCGGGCCCAGTAACTTGTTTTGAAGCTGTTTTGTTGTCACTTTTTCTTTTTTTTTTTTTTGTCTTTTTAAAATAAAAACAACTGGGGCCCGGCAGGATTGCTCAGTGATCTAAAGCGCCTGCTTAGGTAAAGTTTAGGTGGCTGCAGGGACCGTGGTTCGATCTCCAGCACCACCTGCTGTGCCAGCCCTGCCCTCAAAGCAGGCTAAGCTGGCCATAAAAATAAATACATAAACAAACAAACAAAAGTTCTGAAACAAGAAAATAAAAAAATAAAATAAAATAAAAATAACTGAGCACAATTCTAAGCAAAGGAAGCAGGATACGTGAAGGCCTTAAAGACACAACATGTCAGGAAGGAAAGAACACTGGAGCATCTGGAAAGTAGCAATAAGCAGGAAAACAAAAGAGTATGAAATGATAAAGAAATCAGGTGCACGGTTAGGGACAAGCCTGTAGGTACAGTAAGGTGACTGAATTCCATGATAAGGGTGACACACATCAGGCCAAAGGCAAGAACCCTCTTCTTGGCTGCCCTCTCCGGCCGTTCCAACCCTAACCCGGATTAAATTCTTACCAGCATGAGCTCCCCCAGACTCATCTTGGGGTCCGTGCCTTGTGATAGCTAGTAGTTAATTATCAAAGGAACTCATTGATGTACAAAAAATAGCAGAGGATTGCTCACAGTCAGTGCAAAATCTATGTTGATGCCGTAGGCTTATTCAGTAACCAAGCGGCAGCTTCTCTGATGATTTCAGTATATTCCTAGTACTCCAATTTTTCTACGTTTATCCACCTAATATGAGCTTCACTTTTTATTTAACTTATCAGCATTGTAATTTGCTTATTATTATGAGATTCTGCACTGTAAATATCATGTTATATGTCACTAAACCTTGTGCCAAAATTAAGGTTTAGGAAATCAATATGTTGTTTTTCTTTCCTTTTTTATGTATTTGGTACAGAGCCTCACTGGACAGATCAGACTCGAAGTGGTGCTCCTGCTTTCAGCCTCCACAGTACTGGGATTGCAGGTGTATGCCAGCACACTAGGTCTCAGTGGCCAGCTCTGCATGCCAGGGGCAGGGCCAGGGCAGCATGCAGGGCCCAGGATCAAATCTCAGTCCCTACACTTGCCTAAGCAGGCGCTTAGCTTGCTCAGCTGTCTCACCAGCCCATGAAGTTTTCCAATAATACCTCCTCAAAGAAAAACATGAGGTGATAAAACAATATGGAGGTGAAACAAACATGACATTTTCTTTTCAAAAAATGAGAGAGTTGTACTTAAAAGAGTAAGAAGGTATATTTTTTTAATAATGTCCTCTTAATGTGTCCTGTTAACCCTCAAAGCACTCCACCATTAAGAAAGCTTTTAAGTATGAAAATATTTTAGCATTTGAATTGTGGAGGTAAACATTAAGGGGTTTTTATTCCTGAATGAACACTCACTTAGTAGACTTTGTGCGTATTTTTTGTGTGTGATTTGGTAATTAAATCCAAAGTTTTGAACATGTTATGCAAGTGATGTTCCGCTGGCCTCTACCCCTAGGCTCATATTTTTTCCATCTGTAAAACAGAAGTTCATTCTTTCAGATTCTAGTACCATGGTCTTTACAGTAACAACATGTAAGATATTGTTATGCATACAAACAGAAAAAACCTAGGAATCTCACCATTGTAAAGAATTGAGAGATTAATGTTATACAGTGAGCACAAGTTGCACTTGCATGTGCTAACCAAATTCTCTAAGACATAAGCTTTTCTGAACTTTCAAGAAGAGGTCATTTGCAGCGATAAAGGTATTGCTATATGGCGCATGATGATAAGCACATGATGGTCCACACAGAGGCTGCAGATGAGGTGGTTGCTGTCACTCTACACATGGCCATGTCCACACAACGCTCAGACGGGTGGCTTTTGCAGGTCTTTTGCAGCTTTACAAGAAAACTAGTGTGGGTAAAATGTTAAGTATATAGAAATTTTAACATTTAGCTTGGAATAAATTTGTCGTATAGAATTAAGTACATTTATTTTTAGTGAGGGAATACAAATTTTAATGAGGCCATTGTGCATTCTATCCAGTAAATTAAAATGAGAAAAAGAAGGGCACAGAATAAATATCTCTTTATTATCAAACAGGTCTCTCAGACTTTCCTTGAAAGCAACCTTCTTGAATGAATGAATGAATGAATCTTACCATATGTTTCTTGTGCATAATAAATGTATTCATCATGTATTCCTTGTCTGCATCCTGATTCTTTTTGTTTGTTTTTTATTTTATTTTTTAATTTAATTTTTTTCTGATTCTTTTTACTTCCCCTTCACCTTCCTGTCCCTCTCATCTTTCCTCATTGTCAAATCTCCTGCACATTTCCACAAATTTAAATGCGTAGTAAAGATGGAAGATACAAAAATAAGATAAATAAATTAATTTTAAATTAATTTTCTAGTGTCTTTTTTTTTCAGTATCAGAGATCAGGACTTTGTGCTTTTCAGGTAAGTATTTATTCCACTGAGCTATCTCCCTAGCATTAAATTTATTTTTAATTCAGTTTCTGAGCCAAAGAGAAGGCTTCATGTTGAAAACGCAACAGAAGTGATTGCCTGCTCATTAAGGTCACTGCACAAGTTAAGGTAACAACCAAGCTCTGCTAACAGTAGAAATCTTTTCATCACTAACCACTTATCCTAAGTGGGGGCAAATTGGGGAACATAAAGATTCAACAACTGATTTATTTCATTTTATTTTCATGAAGCTTGGTATTTTGTGGGTTTTTTAGAGGCATCTGCCTTGAAATTTTTATCACATAATTATGTAAAACAAACTATTACGCTTTGTGATATTTATACTAGTGACTGTAACAAAATCCAATTCTATACAGCCTAAAAACAAACAGGCAGCATATTGAGATTGAAATCTAAGTTGCTAAAAGAAAAATAATCAAACACAACAACATTGAAAGAAGGATAGAAGGAAAATTTTCAAACAGTGAAAGAAGTGGAAACTGAAACTAGTACCTATTCTTTAGATAAAGAGTAAAGAGGTGAATTGGAAAAGTATCTGCTTGTCTGCCCCACATCTTCCTGAGGCTGCCGCTGTAAACATCTTTCAGTTATTCAAATAACACCTCGACAGTCCAAGTCCTGAATATCATGGATGGGTGTAAGTTACAAGTTCTGACACAGAAACCATCCAGAAAGGAGCCCTGAGATTGGAACAAATTTGCATAACTTAGTTCCTAAAATCCCTACTCCTATTGTTTCTAAACTTAAGTATATTAAAAATTAAAAATAAATGTAATTATATTAACTTTAGATAAATATTTTGAAAATAGTATTCTAATCTATTAAAACACATTTTATTGAACATTCAAAAACTCTCAATTGTACCACCAAGACTTGCTTCACATGCGACAAATTAAATATTGGACATAGATTAGTATTCGTAGATTAAGTCAACTGAGCATCTGATTATAGAACTGAGACTGCTTTTTTGAGCTTAAATTTTTTTAATAGCCAACATGAATTTTATTTATATTTATTTTATGCTTAATTTACTCCCATGCTGTAAGTTTTATTTCTTTAGTTTTTTCTGACTTACCTTTTTCTTCTGTGCAACCTCCTCCTCTTGCTTAGGAACAACTTGTTCCTTTTCAGTAAGGATCATCTCAATACGACAGAGGAAGCTCATGTATGTTTAATCTGGCTATGAGCTCTGTAAGTATGGCGGCACATCTTAGGTGCTTTGTTCACCTGGATATGTTCAATAACCAGAGAATCTACATCTAAAGCCTTTAACTTCAGCATTGCTCTCTGCATTTTTAAGCATGTGCAGCAAAAATTCAGCACTCTTTTTGGGCCACTGGCCCTGTGTCCAGCCCCACTATTTGGCCTGGGCACACCTACCAACTCAACCATTGTAATATCAGAACGGCATACAATGCTTCTTTAATGTGACATCCTTCAGATACTTGGTGGCCTTTTGGATATGCATATCCTTGATGGCCTGGGTAGTTTCACATGTATTCTTAAAATGAACGCGAAGATTTGAGCCTCTTGATTTGCATGATTTTGTGGGGTTATCTGAGTCAAGAGAGTAGCGAATGACTTTCACAAGACACCCCAGGCTGCTCACAGGAAGAGGTGGAGCTTAAATTAAGAAGGCATAGTAAGTAGTTTAAGGACTCTATGGCCAGAAAAAAATTAAGAGATTTTAAAACCATTAAAAGCATGTTTCTCCATCTTGAGTATCTTAAGATACAAATGCATTTTCCTTCTGCTTCACAAATATGAAAAGTAATATAATGTAGCCAAAGAATGCAGAGTATAGAACTCGTTAGCATATAACACAGGAGGGATTCACGAAGCTTGGTATTTTGTGGGTTTTTAGAGGCATCTGCCTTGAAATTTTTATCACATAATTATGTAAAACAAACTATTATGCTTTGTGATATTTGTACTAGTGATTGTAACAACATCCAATTCTATACAGCCTAAAAACAAACAAGCAGCATATTGAGATTGAAATCTAAGTCACTACAAGAAAAAAAGAAATCAAGTATACAAATTAGATTTTTGCATATGATCTGAACTGAAATTTTAGAAACATTCCTAGACTTCAAAGTTATGACTTTATATTCACAAGCTCTACATACACACAAGCATATGCAAACAAATTCTTCATAAATCAGGCAATGTGCACAAACTGAAAGTTCTTGCAAATCGTATTTCAGTAAATTTATGTCTATATTCATACAAGTACACATAAACTCTAATACACATTCTCACATTCTAATTATCTGTGAGAAATAAAATTCATCAAGAGATCCAGATATTATTAAATTTACTGCCCTTTTCAGACAACTGCTTACTAATTAATGTTTCAGCAGTCTCCAAGTACTATTTCATTCAGCACTCTTGAATTTTGCTTTTCTTCTTCTATTCTTTTTTCCTATTTCTTAAATAAACATGTTCTCTAGTCATGAAAGTTACACTTATTAGAAACAAATCTTTAGAATACACAGTTATGAACACATAAAAATTTCCAAACCCTCTAATTTCATTATTCAGAAGCCACCACTATTAATTTGTGATGTGTTTTGTGGGGGTTTTTGTTTGTTTGTTTGTTTGTTTGTTTTTTCTTGTTTCAGAAACTTTGTTTATTCACTCATTTTTATGGCCTGCTCAGCCCACCCCCAGGGCAGGGCTGGAGCAGCATGTGGTGCTGGCGATCGAACCGCGGTCCCTGAAGCTGCCCAAGCTTTCCCAAGCAGGCGCTTTAGACCACTGAGCCATCCCGCCGGGCCCTGTGATGTGTTTTTGTATGAGGTAGTATGGAGACTCCAATTCCACTCTCCCAAAACTATAACTATGGCTATTTTCATGTATATTTTTTTCAGTCTTATTTTCTATAGCATCATTTGGCTTGTGGACAGAGAGTAAACAAAGCTGGATCCTTTAAAATAATGCCCTTTGATACTGGGTACAGCAGCACATGCCTATAATCATGGCCTAAGGTAGGAGGATTGTTTGAGTTTAAGGAGTTCAAGGTTAACCTGAACTGTGAAGTGAAACCATGTCTCAAAATAAATAAATAAAAATGAATGCTAACTGACACTGAGTGCGCTCTGTGCTAGGCAATCACTTGAAGGACTGGGTAGATTAGAAGGAGACTTTCCTTCCTTGCCTCACGAGCACATCCAGAAAAGAAGGTTCAGGGGTGCTGAACTTCGTTCAACTCTATGTCCGTGTAGGAAGATGCACAGTACTAAATCACATTACATTTTATGTTATTTTTCAATTACGCTACATTTTAAAAGATACAACTTATTTATCTTTTTGGTCATTCTTGGCTTGAAGTTCACGCGTCTATGTGAACAAGTCTATTTACCTTTTGTAAATGTGTACGGTCTTCTTTCATGATCTACTCTGCCAGACTTTGATTGTTGAATTTAGCTCATTTGCAACAATGGCTATACCTGATATGTATTGACTTATCTTTGTCATGTTATTTTCCTGTTGTTACTTCCCTACTTTTCTAGTCTGCTTCATTGCTTGCTTTGTTTAGTGGTTTCTTTCTATTGTTGTTCTTGAAGGTGTGGTATTTTTGTCTCTAGAATTTCTACTTCTACATTTGTAGGTTAGTTTGGTGGTTACAGAATTCTTCAATTATTAGTTGTCATGGAAAGATCTTATTTCTCTGTAAAAATGAAATAAATTGTTCACAGATCAAACCAAGCTCTACTACTGAGCTCCTATGGGATCTCAGACAACTTTTTGCTTTGGATACTCAGACTGAGATGTGATTTGTTACAAAGGTCAATGATATAATGCACATAAAAGTACTTTATGACCGGGCACTACACCAACCTAAGGTGAAGATACCTAGAATAGGAATAGCTGAGCCATGTGCAATATCTAGTTTATTCTATTCCCCTTGAAGGCATCTTTATGAAAGAGTTGAATAATCACCTTACACTGATACTAGTATAGCCATGTTTGTAGCAGTACAACTTATAGTAGATAAATCATAAAATTGACTCATACATTGAAAATGTAATGAATGGATAAAGAAAACCTGGTATATTCTATCTAGAACATATGAACAACTTTTAAAATTCAGGTTCCCCAGATTTAAAGACCTAGTCCAAAAATGGGCATCTGAGTTGAATATACACT
The DNA here is from genome assembly GCA_004027025.1 of Myocastor coypus. Taxonomy (NCBI): domain Eukaryota; kingdom Metazoa; phylum Chordata; class Mammalia; order Rodentia; family Myocastoridae; genus Myocastor; species Myocastor coypus. The sequence continues at coordinate 18,556 of PVJA010021499.1, read as the reverse complement.
TTTCAGATGAAGAAATACAAATAACAAATAAATATATGAAAATAGTGTTCAACATCATCCATCATTAGAGAAATATAAATTACAGCAACACGAGGATTCCATCTCAACCCAGAAAGAACAGCTAACATCAGGAAATCAGCCAATAATAAGTGCTGGAAAGTCTTTGAGGGAAAAGGAACTCTTGTTCACTGCTGATGAGTATGAAGACTGGTACAGTCACTATGGAAGTCAGTGTGAAAATACTAGTATTGGAAGTCCCATTCAAGCCATCTATTTCTCTTCTGAGTATTTTTCCAGAAAAACTGAGAACATCATACCACAGCAATATATGCCACTCATGTTTGTTTATTTCATTTTCATTTATTTATTTTTATGTGTTTGGTACAGGGTCTCACTATGCCTCTTTTCAGCCTCCTTAGCACTGGGATTACATGTGTACCACCAGCACACTGGGTCTTGGTGGCTGGCTCAGTGTGCCCAGGAGTGAGGCCAGTGTGGCATGTCATGTCATCCACCTATGTTTATACCAACATAGTTTGTCATAGTTAAATGCAAACTAAATGGCCATCACCTGAGGAATAGATAAAGATGTATTTTTACTCAGTGAACTATTATTCAGCTATAAAACCGGATAAATTTGATGCTTTTATTGGTAAATGGATGCAGTTAGAAACGATATCCTTAAGTCAAATAAATCAGACCTGCATGTTCAAAGATTGTTTTGTCTGCTTAGACCCAATAAGAACCTGAATGAGGAAATAAATCTGAGGGGTACAATAGACACTGTGAAAAGGAAGTGAACCTGTTCAAAATGAAGGAATTACTGAGCAGAGGAGGAGGAGGACAGGAGAAATAGTGAGGGAGATATATCTATATATGCAAGCAGTATGGTTTAAATAATTGTACTGGGGATTTCTGCTGGTCCAAGCAAAGGAACAGTTAATACTTAACTTTTAATCTTTCTTCCATTCTTTCCTTTTCTCTTCATAATTTCTTCTACTCTTTTTCTTTCTTTTAGTAATTTTTCCAGTTCATATCTGATAATCTGAACAACTAAGTTGAAGACAACACTACTCAGTACAGTAAATACTGTCAAATTCGTATTATTTTGTTTAGTGAACTCTTTTAACGTTTGCAATTGTCTTCTTTTCTAATACTATCTTTTATTCTTTCTGAAGAATAAAAATAAAAACTGGTATTTATACAACAGAGCACTATTTTCCTGTAAAGGGTGCTGATTCATTTATAGGAAAGTGGATGCACATGGTGACAATGTTAAGTGAATTAAATCAGACAAAAGCATCAGCTGTGAAATAGCCCATATTTTGTCTTGTATGAGAAACCCAGAATAGAAATAGAGAGCAAAATGAAAAGTAACAGGAAATATAAATATGAAAACAGATCATTCGTAGAAGGTTAGTGGGGTCAGGGACAGAGGGAGAAGGGAGGGAAGGACCAAGGCACTGGGAAAAAAGGAATCAAAGGACCTGGGATGTGTTGCGTGCACGTACCAAGCCAGCACAAAATGGAAACCTGGCGTACTGCAATCATGCAACTCAAAGAAAGAACAGGAAGGGGATCAAGAACTGAATGGGTGGGGAGAGAAGGGAGCTGGAGCATGGATTAAGATGTGTTAAGGGCGTACGAACCCCACACCACAAGGAGTGCAAAAATTACGCGTCACACAGATATACAATAAATTAAAATAACAAATTCTATGGAAAAAAATAATCTAAAAGTTGCTTCTAAGCTTGATGTTTCTAGGAACATACCATGCCAGTGATGAATAAAAAAGTTTCTTGTGTTTCTGTTACTTTATTCAATGAAATAACAGAAATCAATGAAGTTCAGAAACTAATGTTTCAACAAAAACAATAAAGTTAGTTTCTACTAATTTGCCAATGTGCCATTCAAAAGATATTTTCCATCTGATTATGCTTTTCGTCAGCAAAATAAGGAAGTTTTTACCCCTCCTTGAAGGGGATAAATTACCTAACTGTACCTACTATTCACTGACATGTGGGAATTAAAAAAAATAGACACAGTTGAGTTCCAAGCATATATGCATTTAATGTGAGAAGGTGTCTTGCCTTCTCAAGTATGATTTCTTCATCTTCATTTTATTTTATTTTATTTTATTGGTGTTGCAGAGGGGACCGGGCTTCCAACTCATGACCTCAAACTTGCCAGGCAGGCACTCGTGCCATGGAAATATCTCCTCAGCCTATTCACCCCTGTTTTACAATAAAATCCAAACCAATAATAAGATATCACCTTTGGAAATTTTGTCACTGGCATATCAGAAGTTATATTTTTTCTGTTTTAAATTTTTTTCCATAAAATAAGAAAGTCAATAAATATTTTCTTGTTTTATTTAAATTACATCAAACCTATCCATATTCTTCATTGTGCAGTTAGGTATCTTTTGAAGGCTTGTAAAAACAGAGCATAATACTAATCCTACATGTCATTAAAAATTTAAATATTCAATACTTTAGCCTGGGGGCCTGGTGGGATGGCCCAGTGGTCTAAAGCTCCTGCTTGGGAAACCTTGGGCGGCTTCAGGGACCACGGTTCAATCCCTGGCACCACATGTTGCACCAGCCCTGCCCTCGGGGGAGGGCGGGCTGAGCCAGCCATAAAAATGAGTGAATAAACAAACAAAGATTCTGAAACAAGAAAAAATAAATAAATAAAATTTTTTAAAAAAAAATACTTTAGCCTGGTCAATTTTCTATAGGTTAAAATTTAAACAGAAAACTCTTCTTTTTCAATAACTGATTTCAACATGGCCTTAGAAATACTGGTCTTAGCCAGCCAAATAGCTCAGCAGATAAAAGTGCCTGCAAGCAGGTGCAGGAGCCAGAGTTTCGATCCCCAGGCCTGCCATGACGGCCCTGCTCCCAGGGCAGGTGGAGACAGCAATTGAGACTGGACGTGGTGGTGTATGCCTGTAATCCCAGCTCTTGGAAGGTTGTAAACAGAAGGATCACTCCCTGTCCAACATAGTAGTGAGACCCTGAGCACCCCGTTCCTGTACGCTCTTCCCTAAAATACAAAAAGTAATTAAAAATACAAATCTTAGTACGCTACTTAAGATAAAGTCAAAATTTACTAGTATAAGTATTTTTACCTGTTAATACACAACTACTATACAGACAACAATAAGCACTGTCTTGTTATTGTGGCCGTCCTACTGATGGCTTCTGAAACTGTCTCATTGCTATTTCTTTCTTCTTGACATTAATAAAATTTTAAAAAGATAGGGAAAAATCATGCATGTTTATGCACAAGATTACTAAGATGATTGTACTAATGATTTCTTTTGGTTTTTTGAAGATAGCAGTTAATGTTTAAATTTTATGTGCTTATATCTGGTAATCTGAAAAAAATCAATAATTTTCTAAAACATATAAAAACTAGAACCAGGAACTTAAGGGGATCGCTGGCAGCCCAAGCAACTCTGGTGAGCTGTGTGATCTGTGGGCTCAAAGCAAGCATCGGAGCTTTCCTAGCACTAGGTCCAACCATTTAAGAACTTTGCATTGTTCTGTGTGGCCCACAGGACTCTGATGAGCTTAGTCCCTTGGCCCACAGTGCACAGGTGCGAGGTTCGTGCTGACATCCCAACATCTTAAGAACAGAGGAGGTTTCTGAGAACCCCGTGCGGTTCTGGTGAATGTGGCCCACACCCAGCGCCTACACTAAATCTTTGCTGAGTATCGGCCAATCGCTCCCACTAGTAGAGAGAGAGCATTGCAGAGTCCTACATTGCTTCTTACTGTAGTAGAAAACTTACTGACCTACACCCACTGCTCTGCAACCATTGCTATGTCCAGGTGACTATTGGAAGCTTCAAAAAGGCCAAAATGCAGGAACAAAAGGCATTCTCAGTCCTCCAGCAAATCCAGCACACAAAGGTGTACAAGAACTTGAAAATCACACATTTCAATTTTCTGAAAGGATAGCAACTGAAGTAAAGAAACATTTCCATCAGGCTATAGAACAAATATGATAAAAAATATCTCAGGTCAGAAAACAAATGACAAAAATTGTGAAAGAACTGTTGGGCGCAACTAAGGAAGACAGATTAAAAAATAATAATAGCAAATCAAGGCAGACTTAAAAATGATAGCAATACTAAATAAACAATACAAAAAGTATTAGAGGTCCAGCAAAATAGCTCAGCGGATTAAAGCACCTGCGTTGGCAGATACAGCAGCCAGGGTTCAATCTCCAGCATGCCACGCTGGCCCCACCCCTGGGGCATGTTGAGTGAAACTGGGAGTGGTGGCGCTCATCTGTAATCCCAGCTCTTGGGAGGCTGAACACAGGCGAATCACTACAAGTCTGATCTACGTAGTGAGACCCTATGGACCCTATACTAAAATACAAAAAAAAAAAAAAAAAAGAAAGAAAAAAATTAGAATACATGAAACACATTCAAAATGATTCCCAGGAAACTAAGAATGATTTTGAAAGCTGGCAAAACCACTTGAATGAAAGTGATGATAGACATTCAGACCTGGAAGATAGTGATACAGTTAAAAACATGAAATAAAAGATCTATTAAAAGTAATGAGGAACCAGGAAACAACACTTCAGCTACAAGATGAAACAAAGAAAAATAATATAAGAATAATAGGGTTCAATGAAACAGCAAGAGACAGCACAAATGACATAAAATGACTTTTTGCAGAAGTACCACCCAAAAATTTTCCAAATGTGAGAAAGGAATCTGACATACACTTAATTGAGGTATATAGAGTTCCAAATAACCTATGCTGGCCCCACCCCGAGGAGTGCTGGCCCTACTGCCAGGGCATGTTGAGGCTGCAACTGGGACTGGGTGCCCAGCTCTTTGGAGACTATAAACAAACAGATCACTACGAGTCCAATCTAGTAGTGATATCCAGAACACCCTGTAGACCCTTCCCTAAAAATTAAAAAAAAATCCCAAACAAAAGAGCCACATTCAAAATAAAGGTACGCCTAGATTCACAATATCCAAGATCTTACAAATAGAGCGAAAGGATACAATATTAAAAGCTGCTAGAAAGAAAAAACAAATCACCTACAATGGAAAGCCATAAGAACAATGGCAGATTTCTCGTTACAAGCCAAATCAAGAAGAGTGTGGTGTGAAGTATTTCAGGTCCTGAAAGAAAATAACTTCCAGCTCAGGCTGATGTACCCCACAAAACTATCTCTCAAATTCAGTAAGAAAATAAGATCCTTCCATGACAAAGCACAACTGAAGAAATCATGAACACCTAACCAACCCTGTGAAGAATACTGACAGATATTCTAGACAGACACAGAAGTGATCACAGCTTCAACAACAACAGAAAGAGGGCCTGGGGAGAGGACGCTATGGCACAAGCACCTGGCTGGCAAGTACAAGGTCAGGAGTTTCAACACTGGCCCCACAAAAAAAAAAAGAACAACAGAAAGTAACCACCAAACAGAGAAAGGAATTGAAAAAGATGGAAAAAGAATGAAACTCATAGCAGGAAAATAACATGACAAAGATCAGCCAATACATATAAGTTATAACCATCCATGTAAGTGGCCTCAGTTCAGCAATCCAAAGACATAGACTAGCAGAGTGGATTAACAAACAAAATCCAAAATTATGCCGTATCTAAGAAACACAATTAACTCAAAAGAAAATTCACAGACTAAAAGTCGATGGAAAGGGGCCTGGCGGGAAGGCTCAGTGGTCTAAGGCGCCTGCTTGGGAAAGCTTGGGAGGCTTCAGGGACCACGATTCGATCCCCAGCACCACATGCTGCGCCAGCCCTGCCCTCGGGGTGGGCTGAGCCAGCCATAAAAATGAGTGAATAAGCAAACAAAGGTTCTGAAACAAGAAAAAAATAAATAAATAAAAATTTTAAAAAAGTGAATGGAAAGCAAACCTCCACGCTACAAGAAATCAGAAAAAAAAAAAAAAAAAAGCAAGGATAGTTGTCCTGGTTGCTGACAATTTCAACTTCAAACCAAAAATCATTCAAAGAGATAAAGAAGGTACACTACATACTTGTTAAGAGAATCTGCAGGAGGAAAAGATAAAAATTATAAATATATATGGACCCAATGTAGGAGTATCTACCTAAATAAGACAAATCTTAATAGACATGAAGAATGACATGAGCAATGATACAATTGTAGTGGATACCTTAACATACCACTGTCCCCAAAAAATAGACAAACTAGGCAAAAAGTGAGCAAAGAAATAATAGACCTAAAGAAAACTTGTGAAGCAATGGACTTAGTACACCTTTACAGAATGTTTCACCCAGCAACAACAGAATACACATTATTTTCATCTGCACGTGGGACATTCTCTAAATTAGCTCATATACTAGCCCACAGAATTTGCTTAAATAAATGCAAAGGAATTGAAATGTGTGCTATTGACCATACTGCAATGAAACTAGAAATTAATGCCCAAAATTACAAAAGCACTATAAATAAAAGAAAATTAAATCACAACCTCTTAAACAACCAGCAGATCACAGATGAAACTAAAGAAGAAATTAAACAATATTTACAATCAAATGAAAGTGCATATACAACTCATCAAAAACCTGTGGGATATAATGATTTTTTTTTTTTTTTGGTGGAACTGGGGATTGAACTCAGGTCCTCACATTTGCCAGGCAAGAGCTTATTCTACTGAGCTATCTCCCCAGCCCTCTGTGGGATATAATGAAATGTGTCTTAAGAGGAAACTTTAGAGCAATCAATTCACACATTAGGAAAACAGTACATGCCCAAATAATTGATCTTATTTTGTACTACACGCTTCTAGGAAAAAGAAAAATAAGTCCAAAGAATAATGAATCAAAGAGTTGATTCTTTGAAAGAATAAAACTCACCAACTCCTAGCCAACCTAATTTTAAAAATGAAAGAAAAAAAATCATGCAATAAAGAATGAAAAGGGCAAAATCACTACAGATCCTAAAGAAATTCAGAAGATCATTAACACCTACTTTCAAAATCTTTACTTTCACCTGGTGGAAAACACAGAGGAAATGGACAGTTCCTAGATACATATAAAATGCCAAAGCTGAGTCAAGAAAATATACAAACTCTGAACACCTTAATCTATCGGAGTATGTGTACATCTGCTTTCTGTTAGCTCAATGAGAAGATTTATACTAATAGTGTTTAGAGAGGATATCATGTCTGCATCTTGTACTCTGAACAACTACTGTAAAGATAACAATATGCAATATATTAATTATTGTAACTGCCCTACTAACTTCTTTTGAAACTGCCTCATTGTTATTTCTTTCTTATTAAAATTAATAAAAGTTTTTTTAAATGTTGAAAAAGCTAGCAACAAAGAAAAGCCCATGTCCATATAGATTCACAGAAGAATTCTACAAGAAATTCAGAGACGATTCAATGGTATCTGTTCTCAAATTCTTCAATGCAATTCTCCCAAACAGATTCCTGAAGGCAAGCATTGCGATGGTGCCAAAACCATACAAAGATCCAACTAAAAAAAGAACCACGGGCAAATCTCTAATGAATATAAATGCAAAAATTCTCAGTAAAATACTAGCAAACAATGCAGGAAATCACAAAAGAAAACATACATCATTTCTAAGTGGAATTCACCCCAGATATGCAAGGATGGTTTAACACATGCAAATCCATAAATGTAATATACCACATCAGTAGAACCATTAACAAAAACCACATGATCATCTCAATAGGTTCAGAAATAGCTTTGACAAAGTCCAGCATTTATTTATGGTAATAGTCCTACAGAAAATTGGAATAGATGATCTATATTTCAATCTGATAAGACATCTATGAGAAACCAACAGCCAACATCACAGTAATTGAGCAAACACTGAAGGCCCTACACTTAAAATCAGAAAAAGACAAGGATGTCTACTGTCTCTAAGCCTAGTCAGTACAGTTGTAGAAACATTAGCCAGAACAATTAGACAAGAGAAATAAAATGAATAGACATTGGGAAACATAAAGTGAAATTATCATTATTTTCAGAAGACATGATACTCTACATACAGGACCTCAAAAACATCAAGAGTCTTGTAGATTTAATAGCCAAATTAAGTAATGTAAAAGAATACAAAGTCAAAACTTAAAAATAGCGTCTTTGTACACAGAGAATACTCTGAGACAGAAATAAGGGAAATCAAACATTTCACAATAACATCCAGAAAAGAAAAAAGAAAAAGAAGAACAGCAAACTTAGGAATCAATCGCACAAAGTGAAAGTTTTATATAGTAAAATGCATAGTACTCTGAGAAAAGAGATTGAAGAGGATTTCAGAAAATGGAAAGATAATCCAAGCTCCTGGATAGGAAGAATGAACATTGTAAAAATGGTTAAACTCCAAAAATTGCTATACAGAGTAAATGCAATCTCAATTAAAGTGACTTAGTATGCCTCACACAGCTAGCGAAAACTTTCCACAAATTCATTTGGAACCAGAAGAGACCTTGAATAACAAAAGCAATTCTGCAAAACAAAAGAAAGGCAGGAGATATAACTTGACCTGAAATTATACTGTAAAACTACTGTAATAAAATCAGCATAGTATTGGCATACAGACAGTCATAAAGAACAATGGGACAGCTTACAAGATGCAAATACATTTATGAACATTTTTTGCCACCTTATCTTTGATAAAGGGACCAAACATATTCACTGGAAGAAAGATAGCTTCTTTAATATATGGTACTGGAAAAACTGGTGTTCCACATGTTGAAGGTTAAAACTAGACCAATATCTATCACCATGCACTAAACTCAAGTCAAACTGATCAAATATTTAAGCATTAAAATAGAAACACTGAATCTTCTGAAGGAGAATGTAGGTAGAAACCTTAAATGGGGTAGATAGACAGTTTATGAAAAAAATTGCATGGGAAATACTTAAAAAAAAAAAACAGGGATCTTATCCTTTTGAAAAGTTTCTGCACTTCAAATGAAATCTCCAACAGAGTACAAAGAAAACACACAAAGCAAGGAAAAATTTGTAGCCCACTATCCCTCCAATGAATATTTTCTATCTAGTACAAATAAATATTTTTTTAAATCAAGCCTTCCAAATTCAAAGACCCAATCCAAAATTGGGCAAGAGATGAATATACACTTTTTAGTGGAAGGAATAAACACAGAAAATTAATACATGAAAAAAAAATTTCAACATCAGTGGTCATTTGAGAAATGCAAATTAGAACAACACTGAGATTCCACCACATCCCAGAAAGAAGGGCTAACATCAAGAAATCAGTTGATACTAAATGCTGGAGAGGTATATGGAATAAAAACCCTGCTTCACTGTTGTTGGGAATTTAGACTGGTACAACCATTATGTAAATAAGTGTGGTGTTCTATCCAAAGTTAGGATTGGAGGTCCCATTCAACCCAGCTAATCTCCTCCTGGGTATTTTTCCAGAAGAACCAAAAAGATCATACCATAGCAATATGTGTCCACCCATGTTTATAGCAACTCAGTTTGTCATAGCTAAATCTTGAAAACAACCCAAATGCTCATCAACCAAGGAATGGATAAAGAGCTGATACTATTCAGCCATGCAACAGGATAAGTTTGAAGTTTTTGTTAGTTAGTGGAAGCCACTAGAGGCCAAAGTGAAATAAATCAGATTCATGTTGCAAACATTATATCATCTCCTTTGTATTAAAACCTGAAAAAGAACATAAAACCTGAACGATATAATAGTTCCTGGGAAAGGAAAGTGAACCCATTCAACAGGAAAGAATTACTTAATTGAGGCGAATGGCAAGAGGGATAATGAGGGAAAGAGGTATATCTATGTATGTAAGCAGGATGGTTTGGAAAACTGTACTGTGGAATTCTGCAGTTTTATGTAAAGAAGTCATTAATATTTTTTTTCTGTCTTTTTTTTTCAATTCTTTCACCCTTTCTTCTTTTTAATCTCTTATATATTTCTTTCTTCTTCCAATTTTACATGCATATATTTGAGAATATGAGCAACTAGTTGGATAACCACTAGTTGTATTACAACATATACTGTGAAAATCATATTATTTTGCTAAATTAAATTCCATATCATTTGTAATTTTTTGGTTTTAATATCTTGTACTCTTTAAAAAGAAAAAATAAATAGAATTAACTCTAATGACTATTTAAAAAATAATTATATTGAATCTCACAGTTGAAAAGATAGTAGTGTTATGTTTTCTTAAAAGCTACTAACAAAGATAACTCACATTTCATAAAAATGATTGAGCTAGGCATGGTGTGGTACACAGCATTTGGGAGGCTGAGGCAGGGGGACTGGTACAAGTTCAAGACCAGCTGGGGCTACAAAAGAGAGCTCAAGGCCAGCCTGAACTGCATAGTGAGATCCTGTCTCAAAAAAAAATGTATTCTTGGGGCTCGGCAGGATGGCTCAGTGGTCTAAAGCGCCTGCTTAGGAAGGCTTGGGGGGCTGCAGGGACAGCGGTTCAATCCCCGGCACCACATGCTGCACCAGCCCTGCCCTGAGGGCAGGCTGAGCCGGCCATAAAAATAAAATAAACAAACAAACAAAAGTTCTGAAACAATAAAAAAAATAAATAAAATTTTAAAAATTCTTTAAAAAATGTAATCTTTAAATTTCAAGCTTCTCAACTAATTTTATGAACTGAATCTAGCACTTCTACTGTAAAAGCACAGTACACAAAGCTAAGTGCTAGTCTTGGCTGTGTATGCCTTTAATTCAAGTACATGGGAAAGATGATAGAAGTTGGTGCTTAACATCATACATGAAAGACCCATACATGTAGCCATTCATGAAATGCAAGTTAAAACAACACTTAGATACCATCTCACCCCAGAAAGAATGGCTTTCATAAAGAAATCAAGCAACAACAAACGTTGGAGAGGCTATCGGGAAAAAGGAACACTTTTCCACTGCTGATGGGAATGCAGACTGGTGCAGCCATTATGAAAAGCAGTGTGGAGACTCCTTAAAAAATTAGAACTGGCAATACCATTCAATCCAGGTATCCCCCTACTGGCAATTCTCCCAGAAGAACTGAAAACATCTACCATGGTAATATCTGTGCACTTATGTTTACAGCAAGACAGTTTATGATAGCCAAATCTTGGAAAAAAAATGTCTACTGTTTGAAGCATGGTTGAAAAAGATATGGTATTTTTACATATTGGACTATTACTCAGCTATAAAGAATGATAAGCTACAAGACTTCGTATATAAATGGATGTATCTTGAACATATACTCATAAGTGAAATAAACCAGACCTACATGTGTAAATATCTTATAGTCTCCATAGTGTAGGAATTCAAAAGAAGAAATAAAAATGAAGAGGCATAACACAGTTGAATGGAAATTAAAGACTTAAGGATTAAACAATAAGTGACTGCAAGCAGAAAAGATAGGAAGCATGGGAGGGGCAAAGTCATGCATTTATATACACAGGATGAATTAGATAATGATCCTAGGAACCTCCAAAATGGTTTTGACACTAAGGATAACAATGTGTAACACTAAAATATGCTTAGAGTGCCTGTCATTCTGGTCTTTTAAATGTGTGCTACTTCTAATGTAATTTCAGTTACTGCTATACTCTCTCTCTCTCTCTCAAGTACATGGTTGATTTACAAGAAAGCAAAAAAGGGTATTAAATGAGAGTAAGAGACTAGGAAAAATACCAAATTTTGTATATACTTAGGTTTCTTAATGTCTGTGTAAAAATGTGTAACTGCTTTTATCACATTCTATAGAGATTTACTAGAATATCAATGATTGATAGAAAATACAATTCCAAATCTAAAATGTTTGATACTCAGAAAGACAGTGATGTTATGCTGAAGTACCTATGTTACAGAGTAATAGTATCACAAGGCTTTTCTTCTGGAGGCTTAAGAATGAATATAAGTTTACAGACCAAAAATTAGAGAAAAAGAAGGGCTACAAGGATAACCAGTATTTTAGCCCTAGCCCTTCAAGGTCAATGAAGACTCAGGACATAAGAGAACCACTATAACTCAGTAGTTTCCTAAATTTTCTGTTCAAGGAGATTATGGGGCTACAGAGGAAAGGGATTGAAGATATATATTGTGTATTACGAGAGTCACCTAGAAAGAAAACATTCTCTCAGGCTTTCTCAGAGAGCAAACTGGTCAAGCAATGGCTGTGACTCATCCAGATGGCTGACACTGACAACAGTTCTATAAAGCACTGTAGATGGTTCCAAAGTAAATCCTGAGCGGATGTGACTGACCTTGGGAGATACAAAAGTTACATGTTTTTTCTATACAGGTCTTGCTTAAACTTGTCCTTAACCACTCAACAGAAAAGTTTAACAACAAGGCATTAAGCGGAAAGCTAGATTAGAATTCTGAGCTGTAAAAGGCTTAAGTCAACAGATTCCAACTTTGCCAGTTTTGCCTATAACCCATTGCAATTATTGAATATTGGATTTTGTATATAACTACTTCCTCTTAGTTCAAAGAGATAAAATTTTTATGCACCAATAATGATTAGAGAAATTATAATGTCTACACTCTGTGCTCTGTATAACTAATAGTAGAACAACAGCATGCATTGCATCAAATGTTGGAAATGTACTACTAACGTGTTTTGAAGCTATAACGTTGTTATTTCTTATTAAAAGTTACTTAAAACAAATAAATAATAAAAAGAAAGACCCATACATGGAAGCTTATAGATTTAATTACAAATTTCATCAGTGTATTTGGATACAAAGTCAACACTCAAAAACCAACAGCCTTCCTGTGCATAAAAAATAAACACACCTAGAGAGAGAGAAATTAAGTAAACCACACCTTTACCTTTCACAATGTCATTGAAAAAAATGAAATATTTAGGAATCAATCTAATAAAATCAGTAGATTTCTTCATATTGAGAATTATACTGCTCTGAAACGGGGTATCAAAAAGATACAGGCAACATAAAGTTATCCTTTAGTTGTGGGTAGAAAAAAATCAACATAGTAACAATGGCCATACTCTCAAAATTGTTATACAGATTTAATGCAGTCTTACTCAAAATGCCATTATCACACTAAGAGGACTAGACAAAACATTGCTAAAATGTAGTTGCAAGCAGAAGAAACCTAAAATAACAAACACAATTTTTGTTAACGAAGTGAAGTCAGGGGACATCACCATTCCTGACTTGAAAATTATACCACAGAGCTTCTTTAATAAAAATTGCATGTTGGGGCTGGAAAAATAACTCAGGGGCATAAGCACATACCTGGCAAGAACAAGGACCCAAGTCTGGTCCCTGACCTAAGGTGGTCTGCAGTAATAGCCCCAGATGTGGGTGCCCACAATGTGGTCCTGGCACTGGGTGTGGTGGTGCATAACTGTAATCCAAGCAGTCGGGGAGGTTGAGCCAGCAGGAACTCTGGCTACAAAAGTGAGCAAAATGCTAGCCCAAGCTGCATAGTGAGACCTTATCTGGGAAAAAAAAAAAAAGCAGCATGGTGCTGGCAAAAATAAAATTAAAAATAAAAACTAGACTTGAAGATCAATGGAACAGATTAGAATATGATATGCAGAAATGGGTTGGGGATATATAGCTCACAAAAACAGTGCCTGCCCAGAAAGCTCAAGGATCTTTTCTATGACAAAGCAGCTAAACATTTTCAATGAAAGATAGAATCTTTAATAAATAATGCTGAAAACCTGACTTGCCACAAACTAACTACTAAAACTTCACCCATGTCTACCATCATTCACAAAGTAAAATTGAAATGGATCAAAGATCTAAATGTTGGAGCTGGGAAGAGGTAGCTCAGTAAAGTAAGAGTGTGCCTGGAAAACAGGAGTTTCTGAGTTCAGTCCCCAGTACCGCACACACACACACACACACACACACACACACACACACACACACACACACACAAAGATCTAAATATTAAAACAGAAACATTAAATCTGCTAGAAATGAGAATAGACATAACTCTTGAAGACATAAGTGTAAGCAAAGATTTCATGATCCAAATCCTGATCAGAATGGAAATAATGCAAAAAATCAATAACTGGAATTTCATCCTACTGAAAATATTTTGAAAACCAAAAGAAATCAACAGAGTACAGACAACCCACAGAATGAGAAAATGTTTTAGCTAGCTGTCCTTCAGACAAAGGACTATGATGGTGAACATACAAAGAATTCAGAAAATTCAGACACCCCCATATTCTAGACCCAATCCAAAAGTGGGCATCTGAAATGAATACACACTCCTCAGGCAAAGAAATAAAAAAGTACAATGGATATACAAAAAAAAAAAATATTCGGCCCCATTGAGTGTTCAACTGATGCAAATTAAAACAATGCTGAGATTCCATCTCACTCCATAAATAATGGCTGTGATGAAGAAACCAACCTATAACAAGTGCTGGAGAGGCTGCGGGGAAAATGAACCCTTCCCCACTGCTGGTGGAAGTGCACACTGGTGCAGCTACTGTAGGAATCAATGTGTACAATCATCAACAAACTAAGATTAGAGGCCCAATTTGGCGCAGCTATTTCCCTTCAGGTATCCCCCAGATTAATTAAAAACATCATACAACACAAATGTAAGCCCATCTGTGCATATTAGCAGCACAGTTCAAAGTGGCTATATCTTGCAAGCAACCCAAATGCCCATCAACCAAGGAATGAATACAAAGACACAGAGGTATGGATTTGTTTATACAACAGAGTACTATTCAGCCATAAAGAAGAAAAACCCGAGACATTTCTCAGTAAATGGAGGCATGCTGAGGTCATCCTTTAAAGTGAAATAAGTCAGTCACACATGTGTAAATATTGCATATTTCTCTGCCGTGAGACACTTTAAATGTAAAAAAGCACCAGTGCGTATAATAGGTGTTATGAAATCATAGGAAATGGAAAGAATGTGAACTAGGGAGGGGATGGGAGAAAAGGAAAGAAGGGAAAGGAGAAAAACAATAGAAGAACGATAAAGTGGAAATAAAGCTTTGCAAAAAAAGGAGGGGAAGAGAGACTGAAGGGAGAGGAGGGGACTGGAAAAGAAAGAGGAGTCAAGATACATCACATTCCGGTACTCATTTCCTAAGGTCAATATGATCATTATGTATGTCTAACTGTACTAATAAACTTAACAATAACAACAATAATAATAATTTGCTAATGAGTCTTATATAACAAGACTTTATAACATATTTATATTTTATTCAGTAATTCAGGTTTAAAATAAACCATGTCTCTAATGTGAAAAAATGGGAAAAAATTCGCAAATATGTTCATTACTCTAATATACCTATTTATATAGAGTTATACATATATCTATTAGAATATGTAGATATCTACGTAGATATATATGTAGAAATTGAAGGAACTCTCTTAAATATGCTAATATGGTGAGGCTGGAGAGATAACTCAGGGGCATAAGCACATACCTGGCAAGAACAATGACCCAAGTTTGACCCCAGGCCCCACATTGCCTCACTCTTAGCCTCATATGTCAGGGTGTGGAAGATTAGCCACTGCAGTACCTCGAGCCCCATAGAGACAGCACCGTGGCAAGTGAGAGCTGGCTGGGCACTGGGTGACTCCGTACCTTGCTGAGGAAAGCAAGGAAACATGGGCACAGGAGATCCTAAGAAGCCAAGAGGCAAGATGTCCTCATACGCATTCTCTGTGCAAACTTGCCGAGAGGAGCACAAGAAGGAGCACCCAGATGCTTCCGTTAACTTCTCAGAGTTTTCTAAGAAGTGCTCAGAGAGGTGGAAGACCATGTCTGCTGAAGAAACAGGAAAATTTGAAGACATGGCTAAGTGGACAACGCTCGTTATGAAACAGAAGTGAAAACTTATATCCCTCCTAAAGGAGAACAGAAAAGAAGTTCAAGGATCCCAATGCACCCAGGAGGCCTCCTTCAGCCTTCTTCTTGTTCTGTTCTGAGTATCACCCAAAAATTAAAGGAGAGCATCCTGGCCTCTGCATTGGTGATGTTGCAAAGGGACTTTGAGAAATGTGGAATAATACTGCAGCAGATGACAAGCAGCCATACGAGAAGAAGGCTGCCAAGCTGAAGGAAGAGTATGAAAAGGACATCGCTGCCTACTGGCCTAAAACCCTGATACAGCAAAAAAGGGAGTCGTCAAGACTGAAAAAAGCAAGAAAAAGGATGAAGAGGAGGAAGATGAGGATGAAGAGGAGGAAGAAAAAGATGAAGAGGATGAGGATGAAGAAGAAAACGATGGTGAGTAAGTTGGCTCTAGTGCAGTTTTTTCTCTTGTCTATAAACCATTTAACCCCCCTGTACACAACTCAATCATTTTGAAAGGAAAAAAATTGAAAGGTAAGACTGTAAGATTTGTTTTTAAACTGTACAGTGTCTTTTTTTCCTGTATAGTTAACACTATCAAATGTGTCTTTAGCTAGCCCTGTGCTGGTGGTAGTTTCAATAGCAACTAGCCTTGCATGGTACAGTACAGGGGTTGTAAATTGTCACAGAAATTTAAAGCCGGTCCTTGCACAAATTAATCATATATGGGGATGGTAGTTTTTCATCTTCAGTTGTCTCTGATGCAGCTTATACAAAATAATTGTTATTCTGTTAACTGAATACCACTCCATAATTGCAAAAAAAAAAATAAAATTGAAACTGTTTTGTTGACATTCTGAATGCTTCTAAGTAAATACAATTTTAATTAAAATAATAATAATGTGAATGGAGGAATATTATATATACATTGAAAATAACATGAAAAATTTTATGATAAACAGGGAATAAACACAGAATTATATAGCATGGATAATTACATTTTATGTGAGATGATTACTCAAAAGAACTGTCCATGTAAAAATGAATTTAAATGAGGAGCCAGGGAGATAGTTCCCATGGCACAAGTGCCTGCCTGCCAAGTGCAAGGTCATGAGTTCGAACCCCGGTTCCACAAAAAAAAAAAAAAAAAACATTTTAAATGAGATGTATTTATACAATATACTACATAGAATATGTATCTTCAGTCATAGTAGTATATTTTCATTATTTTTATGTGTTTTTTGCTTTTTCTTCTCATTTCTTAATGTGTTGAATAATGACAACACTGGGTAAAATCTTGACTGGACTGAACTTCTCTGCAGAGTTTCATCTAACATAAAATTCTTTGAAGTATTTTATTTTTTGAACCATTTTATATCACCATAGCACCTGCTTTTAGGAGAACACTCGAAGGATAGTCTTATAAGACACAAAATATTTTAAATTATAAAATTTGGGTGCCACAAGAAGCCCAATAGTTCCCAAAATCACAAGTAGAAATTCAAATCATTTAGCTATGCCGTGCTTTACACAACAAAAGGCCAGGAAGTCCTGGACCCACCCAACACCAATCACCTGTACTTCCTACTTCCTGCCTTCAGGAGGATAAATGTCCACTGTTTGATGCCATCAAAGTTATATAGTTTGCTATGGAAGTAATAAAGAATGTACTTGTCTTTGAGGTTTTTTTGTTGCTGTTCTTACAGTTCATTTGTTGTTTTATGAGACAGAGCCTTCCTGTCTCATCCAGGTCTGGGGCTGGCTTTGGCCTCACAGCAATGATCCTCGCTCAGCTGTTGAAGTGCTAGGCTTTCAGGCTCGTAATCCAACATCGCACACTCATTTTGTTTTCTGTTTAAAATAAAGTGTTCCAATATTTGGTAACAAATACATGTCTTTATGAATTTGCACTGATCCTTAAGACCCAGAGCAGAAAATGCACACAAAGTTTATACAGTAAAGGATTACCAAATAAATATGGCTACACTTTCAGGTACCTCAGCTGGGGTAATTTGACATTCTTTAAAAGGCCTCAAAATAAGCTACTAGGAGTTACCATTAAAGCATAAGACTTCTCAATATGTCCAATGGTAAATAGAAATAAATAATGAGTTCTTTTGAAAGTGATAATGTTTATTCTTATGTATATCTAATAAATCCCTGAAAGATTGTAAGATTACAAGTAAATCTGAGTTTTGAAAAATCATAAATTTGGAGTTTTATCCTTGTATATTCTTTCAAAGATTCAAATTATTTCATTTCTAGAGTTATTCACTGGCAAAAACATTCAATAAAGGTATACCTCATAATTAAATAAGGAAAGTTTTCTATTATGCATTTTTATTACGTTTTTAAAAAGAAAAGGTCTAGGGGCCAGCAAGACAGCTCAGCGGTCTAAAGCACCTGCTTAGCCAGCTTAGGCAACTGCATGGACCTCTGTTTGGTCCCCAGCACCACATGCTGTGCCAGCCCCACCCCCAGGGCAGGCTTAGCTGGTCATAAATAAATAGATAAGCAAATAAACAAAGTTTAAAAGAAAAAATTTAGGCCCCTCTGCCCCGCCTCTGCGTTCCCGAGACTAACTTCCTGTCCCAGCCCAGCCCAAACCCCACCGCTGGGAGCTGAGCCTGCGCACCCGCTGCGGGTAAGCCCCTGCGCCCCTCTGCCCCGCCTCTGCGTTCCCGAGACTAACTTCCTGTCCCAGCCCAGCCCAAACCCCACCGCTGGCTGGGTCAGGATCCTTGGC